>KL566988.1:21716-44047 GCA_000715275.1 Gyrodactylus salaris
AGATTTTTTCTGAAGACAAAAATGTCTTCTGAATCTGCCTCACTAATAAATCTGTAACAAAATTCAATTGAATCTATCAACTAGAGGCTCCAAATATGCCAAAAATTATCCTTGATTGCATTAATTACAGGGTGGATGTCTCTCGATCATCACTTGAAAATGCATTTTGCGTAGGAAATTTTTTCTAGAAAATTCGAATCGATTTTATTACCAACTAAAACAACTCTCTATAATAAATTCTGCATTGAAATGAGAAAGTTTAGTACAGTGAAGAATTCTTTTTGTTCGTAACAACTGGTCCTTGAAATACTTTTTTTATGGGAAAAAAAAGTTTTCACAAAATAAATTTTCTTTTTGCTCCTATAAAAAGTCTTTCAAGGACCAGTTGTTACGAACGAGATTGTCCAACTGCATTCTTCACACCTCTAAATGAAGAATTCTTATTTTAACCTTGAAAAATATTCTTTTAAAACTTTATTCATTACATCTAACCTCAGGTAAGTTATGTCACATGCGTTTCAATGGCCAACGATTAAACTTGATGTCAAAGTATAGTTTTTCTTTGAAAGATGTCGTCAAACTTGTGAACTTTTAGCAAAACGCTAGTCAGTTCAGAGGGCAGAAATCTCCAAAAGTGAATTATCAACTGAATCTATTATAAATCGATCCTTTTTAAAATAAATATTTACCTCGGGAAAATTGTATAGGACCCTGTAAGGGAGTCTTTTCTAACTTTCATATCTTCCAATTTCGGGTCAATTTTGCAAAATTTGGGACGACAAATCGTAGAACAATGGCATGCAAATTGAAAATTTTCAATGGTAAGAAATTTTTTTGACTTTTAAGAAAAATATGCTTTACTCAGCTACTCATTATTTTTGGGTCAAATATTTTCTTTCTTAATTAAGAGACTACAGTATGAATCCTGTGATGAAGGTAGGTGATCATTAGGGTGCCCAGAAAATATGCTTTATTTTAGGCATGTATGCTAGAAAAATATTCTTTAATTTTGGAAATAATTTTTTTTTTTTAACCAGAAATATGCTCAAAATATGCTTTATTATGTATAAAATAATAATCTAAATCGCGTTATACAAATTAAAATAGTGAAAATTCATTTATTTTGATTGAAATTGCGGATTTGAACAAAACTTTATCTCACCTTAACTGTTCGTATGAAAAACCCACAGTTATTCTGTTGTCAAGTCATTTCAAAAAATTAGTAATTAGTACTTTAAAACCTTTGAAATGCTTCATTTATCTCAACATTCTCAATAATATGCTATATGCTTTTTGACGATAATTATGCTAAAATATGCTTTTCTAATTCATAAACCAAGATGTCTAGGGCATTTTTGAATAGTTATTTATCATCAGCTTGATATAAGAAAAAAAAATGTCAAAATATACTAAATATGCTTTTATGCGACTTCTTCGTGGGTTGAAAGAAGCTTTTCGCAGATTAAAAAATAATTTTGAAGATTATGAAAAATTCTTACCTTTTAACATGTTTTTTTTATATAAAATATCCTTGCATATCTTTGCATTAATTTTTGAATTAAATGTGTATTTTTCACACCCCATAGATTATTGTGTAAAAAATGATATAATACTCATAAGTAATGTATGTATTTTTGTGTACAATAAGATACTAAAGATAGATACTCGAATAGAACATTTGTCGCTGATCCTTTTTCCACTATAATGTACTCTTATACTTTATCTGCAGTGTCCAAAAATAAACAATTCTCAATGCATCCTTTTCTAGCAATGAAATCTGATCTAAGAGGACGGCCAATGTCTAGCATTTCAGAGGACTCAAAGAACTAATGTGTACTCAAGAATTGCATATGAATGTGCATACCATTTTCTCATCCAGCGCCTCAAGAAACCTAGTCATCTTCTGGGTCTTCTCAATGGCCTTCTGGGTTTCATTGGACTCGGAGAGTTGGATGCTGAAAGGATGCAAAATTTAAAGAAATAAAAAAATTACAGTTCTATTTTTAGCACAATATTATTTCAAAGAATTCCTAGTCTGGTAATTTCTGAAAAATAAATAAAATTCTGATTTTCAAAGCAACCTATTATCGTGCCTTTTTAGTTAAATAAAAAGAACTCGACATCTCTAGTCAACTCTGATGAGTCATACCTCAATGTTTTTTTAATTACCAAAAGTAATTATTAATTTAATGATTCATCATTTCCACCATCTTTTTTTACAATTATTAAGTTCATTTTTCAACCCTTAAATAGTACAATATCAACATTTTAAAAGTGTTATGTGCAAACATTTAAAAAGATGAGTCGTACGGGGAAAAACTGTTAAATTTTGAGGTTTAATTTTCTTGATCCAACTTTGAATTTTTGCTAAAAACTAAAAAAATATATATTTTTCTATTTGTTTTCCATGTCTACGTTGTCTGAATTATGTTGTAATTTATAAATACTTTTTTATACTAAAAAATACACTTTGACCTAAAATTCGTCTTTCCTTAGAATCATCAATCATGATTCATAATTAATTTTATGGAAAAGTAAAAAAAAATCTCTATCGCATGGTGCTATTGCCATTAAGGTGGCAAGAACTCGAAATACAAAAATTCTACGCTTTCACATCTAGTGATCTTTCTCAGTTTTATGATCATTATGTAACACTGGGATGGAACATAAAAATCTTTTTTTGAAAAAATGTTCGTTGAATACTTACTAATATGATAAAATAATATATTTCAAACCTTAATTCACCTTTCTTTTCACTAAAAAATCATTTTTAGAGACTCGAAAACAGTATTTTCGCATATAAATTCGTACAACAAAAATCTAATGTCTATTTTTTATGTTTCAAAATTAGAAAAAATTAAATTTCTTTGACTGCCGATGATACGGAATTTTGAGTGATGTTTCCTCGTCATATTCTAAAGAATCATTGGTTATTTTTCTTACTTTTGAAGCATAAATTTAGACATTAGATTGTGAAAATACTGTTTTCGAATTAGAGTCTCTAAAAATGAGTTTTAACTGAGAAGAAAGGTGAACTATGGTTGAAAATATGTAAGTATTTAAAAATATTTTTTTTATGCTCCACCCTAATGTAACACGGTCTCAAGCATTGAAACCAATAATAAGAAGAAAATTTAGATTTTATAAAAGTTTAAAGAAATTTCTAATATTTAAGATGAATGAGTGATAAAACGAAACTAGACTGTAGTTTATTTCAATAAAAGCCTCATTTTGTGAAAAATCTTGAAAATCAAGAGAATTTTTAGTGAAATTTGCAAATAATTTAATTTTGCCTGACACTTTTTCCTTATATACGCCCTGAATGTATTCATCGATTTGCCATGAAACTGTGAATTAAGATTAGCATTTTCTGAACTAACCTTCCTTCATGATGTAAATTTGGATTTGATTGGGAAAAATCAATTTGTATCAATCCTTGTAAGGATTTTACTAAAGATTTACTCAAGGTTCATTTCAACCTTGAAGGTTGAGCTGGATTAAGTTAGCTACAATCGTTCACTCTATTTTGAAGATATTTCATAATCTTGAAAGTTGAAATAAACCAACTCCGCCCACCCCCTGCAGTTGAGATTTGAATGCCAAGAATTCTCTCATACAATAGGAATTTGCTTTTGTTCTCTTTTGAGAGAAATATTTCCAAAGAAAAACTCACTTTCCTGTTGCGTAATTTGCATCATTTAAGGCACTGGAATGCACTAAAATAATGAAAAAATGTATCAAGGTCATTAAGGTACAAGATTTCTCTTTATTCATGCATGACTGGTTTCTTGTTCCTCATAGAGAGGAAAGTTTATCCTCATGAACTGCAGTTGGGAAATGTATACTAAAATACTCATTCAAGCAACTCTGTTACCGAACCTAACAAATATAGGGAGTTTTATTTTGTGAAACTTTTTTTCCCATAAAAAGTATTTTAAGGACGAGCTGTTACGAACAGAGATTTTCAGACTCACAAACAACAACCATGTGATTTGTCGTAAATCCCGAGAAATCATCAAGACGGAATATTACAAACGACTCAAATTAATTGGTCACGTGACGAGACTCTGGTCGATATTCCCTTGTACAAACTAAAATCCCCTTCAACACAAAGAGACTGTATTTAGCTCATTTTCAATAATTATTCGCCGTGTATTCCATGTATTCTATGTAAATTTAGAATCATATAAGATCCAACATGGCTGTAATAATAACTTAAATTAGCGACCATGAAGAGAAGACAAACTAACTCTTGGACAGGGTAACTGAGGCGAGTCTCATCAGAGCCTGCTGGGGCCTGTACTCAGCGTTGTATTTCCGCTTTGGCATTTGGGAATGAACCAAGAGATGGGCTGAAGGATGAAAAGAGTAAGCTCTACTACACGAGTCCTCCACACTCATGACACTCTCGAGGGCCTTTGGTTTCAGTAGTTTGGCAATCTTCAGAGTCTCAATAGACCAGAATATGATTTCGTCTTTCTCTTGGTGATACACCGTTAGATAGGTATGACAAGGGGTTAATTGGAAGCGGAGGAATGCGTTGAAGGGATTGGCGAAGCCTGCCAGCGAGTTCTGGCACTGAGAGCTGTAAAAGAGTTGCTGAAAATGATGGGCTCCTACTTGTGTCATGTAGTTTTTCAAAATTATATACTGTTAAGAAATACTTGCAAGTAATTTTGACTATAAATTTAAAAAGTTCTGTGAAAGAGATCCGTTATTAAGGCTTCCAGAAATAATTATTTTTATATATTTTAAGGTCGAAAAACATTGAAAATACAAAAAATACATGGTCAGAAACGTGTCTAATCAAGTCCTACATTCGATGTTTGAAGAAAAAAGGTTGCTTCATTTGAGTTGAAATTCCAAGAAGCGATATGGCGCCATCGGCCGAAAATCATGTACTTAATATCAGTCAAACTAAAGGAGTC
Source organism: Gyrodactylus salaris (assembly GCA_000715275.1). Lineage (NCBI taxonomy): Eukaryota > Metazoa > Platyhelminthes > Monogenea > Gyrodactylidea > Gyrodactylidae > Gyrodactylus > Gyrodactylus salaris. The sequence continues at coordinate 26,645 of KL566988.1, forward strand.
ATTCGAAGAGAAAAATGCCTTGAAAAATAACAATATCACAGCGAAATACACATAGAAGCATCAAAATTTTTAAATTGGAACAACCATTCTCGAGCAAATATTCAATCTTCAAAACACTCGGCAAATTCAGTGATTTTATTCGGTTTGGCCTGTATCCGCCAAATTTGAGATTTCATTGTTTCTCAACGTCATATCATAAAATAAACCACATTATTAATCTTCTCACAAAAATTGGATCAGTCTGACAGTGATAACTGCTTTAAATCTCGAATCAAAAATCGGCTGTGTAATTCTACTCAAAGGATTTATAGTTAATATAGAGACGACTCACAATTTCAAATTAAATAGGCCCAAATTTTGTCCCTAATCTTGGAACTATTCAAAGTCAAATCCAGTGGTGTGATTTTGTTTAAATTTATTTGATTGATAAAAAACATGTACCCATGGAAATTGTATAAACAGTCATAAAATATAGAGGAAAAATCTAACCAAGAGGTCTAAACAAATTTTTACTCATAAAAAAACAATCAAAGTCCATTTTAGTCCATTGGGTAGCCCCAACAGATGAAACTACTTTTGACCTTTGAGTGGAAAAAATTAACGAACTTCTCGATTTGAAGTTGAGAAAACTAATCAAAATTTTGAAAATGAAAAATGTTACAAATTGCTGCTTCAACTAAACATGGAAATTATCAGAAGGGCAAGTTATCAAAATATTAAGTGTTAGTATTTTTTGCTGTTCTTGCCACTCACGTTCTCATGTCGAATATTCGAATCCCGGAATTTCGATAAAAGAGAAATAAACTATGCTCATCCGTTGGATGGCTTTCGACACACATGATCGACTCTCCAGAGAACTTGGGGTCAGAGTACTTATCCACCATTTTAGTCTGGACAAGGCCGCTGCTTGTGGACACCTCCCAGCGAATCAATTCTCCTTGGCCGTCAGCGGAATAGAAGATCAGCCTGTTGTTCCTTTCGTCGTCATACCTCTTGCATATCGTATTCACAAAGGTCTTGTGATGACCAGCAAGTTCATCAATGCACTGAAATGATGCAACGAGAGTTTTAAAGTATTTCTACAATTCTTGGTCTTCTTAGATGATAGAGGTCGAAAAGAAATTTAGGACAGAAATTCTTTTGATGGAATCCCTAACGACTGCAGAATTTGATTTAGCAAATTTAACAATAAAGAGTCAATATTTGTTTTCCAAAATTGATTTAAAGAACCAATTTCCCTTCTCAAATAAAAATGATGTGAAAATTAACAAACTATGAACAAAAATGTAAGAAATATGAAACTCTAAATTATTTGAAATTATTTTCGCGCTCAAAATTACAAGCCCATTTATTGATTAAATCATACCTCAAATGAGTCCTTTTCAACTCTCCACAATCGAATTATAGAATCATAGCAACACGTCATAACGTAAACAATTCCTTTTACTTGGAAACACTCGAAATCGTAAACATAACCAGGATGTCCAATAATCATTCTTGCTTTATTTATCTCTAATTTAAAAGAAATTAAAAAGTTATACTCAATAGTAGTATACTAAAAAGTTATTTACTTTCAAATTGATTGTGGTATTTCCATATACGAAAGGTGCAATCCAAAGAAGATGATCCCAAAGTGTCATTATCAATCCATTTCATTGCATAAATCTTGAACTGATGTCCTGAGAATATTAGGGAAGGAAGATTTCTTTCCTTTTGCAGTGGATACTGAAAGAGATGTGAACACAATATAAACTTACTTTGTAAATGAAAATCTTGAATTCATTCGAGTCTTCAACATTCTTTGAATCATCCTGCTGGTCAGACTCTAGTGATCTAACTGCCATTGCAATTAGATTCCCATTTTGATTGAAGCTTATCAAGTGAACCTGTAGGATGCGAGTTGTGTGTGCCCAAAGGAAATGTTTATTGTAGACAAAGTTGTAGTCTATTGGCTCATTTTGATATCGCTTCTCAGCAGAGTAGAGGACAGCTTGTAAGTCTTCTTCGGGATCCTTTCCAAGCTCGTTAGATTGGGTGAGTTTAACGAATGCTTCTCTTGTTAGTTTTTGTGATTTGATTGAAACGTGAAGCGTGGAAGGGTATTTTAATAGGTGGAAATCTCGCGACTTCCACAGGTTAAAGATTTTACTGAGATTCTCACGAGAGGTTAGTTCAACGTCACTCTTTTGGGCACTAAATCCACGATTGAATTCGTAGAGTTGTAATCGTATAACTTCTGCATCTCCAAAGTTTCTCACATCATTTGAGCCGATCGGCTTTAAGAAGGACCAGGCGATGATTCTTAAATTGGCTTCATTTTTTGATTTCCTGCTTCGATATCCAATCAACTATTTTAATAATTTAATAGACATACTTCGAAAATTATAAGTGTTTTCTTGTTATTTATTATTTTCTTAGAGGGCTCAGGAAAATATAGGTTTTCGTTCCAAACCGGGAACGAATTTAGGGAGACGGAGGAAAGATTTCTTGATATAGTTTGTTTAGATTTGATTCTCCCCTTTGAAGATTTAATTCTCAAGCCATCTTCAGTGTCAAGGAGGGTTACACGAATAAACGCATTTGTTTCTTTAGTTTCCTCCATAAGTCTATCAACCTTGTGAATTTTGATCGACGTCGATTCGATAACATTGTCTTCTTTGCTCTCCAAGTCTATGCTTTTGCTATGATAAATTTAGTTTATTATTACATTTGATCAGAAGGAGTTAATTCATTCAAAAAGCCTTGGTTATCTAGTCCAGATGACATGGATTTTACTTGAGAATTTTATTATTTATAATTCATATATCCACCAAGGTTTGAAATTTACAAATACAATTCAAAATTGTTGTTTTAAATAAATTGATTGTGTAATTTTGAATACATAGTATTCATTACAATTCAGAAAGTACTCATTTTATTATGTTTTAATTAAAAAGTCTCTGTCTATTTGAAAGGTCTATATTTTAGAATGGAAATTATAGAGAATCTAAAAAATATTTATCCCCATAAAACTCTAGAAAAAAATCTATAACAAATGTTTCGTCATTGGAATGGCTAAACCGGAAGACTCATTAGTGCAGATGAGATGAGGTTTCTGATGAAATAAATATTTGATTACAATTTGTCTCTCACTGCCACTATTACGAGCCTTGGCGTTCGCCGATATATTCAGACCAATAGCTGGATCATAGAAGCCCTGTAGGTCGGACATTTTTATCGGGGCTAGAATAATCTGACTATTTTGCACCATTGACTGAACAGGTATCGTCACATCAAATGATAGAGGTCCACCATCATCGAATAGCTGGTTGTTCAAGGGATCATCCACATCGAGCACTCCGTATAACGCTTTAATAATGACTAGACCGTGTATTGAGGTTTCATGGCTACATATTTTGCTTGACGAATTCTTCATGTAGTCCTGAATAGAAATGGCATCTTGGCGTTTTTTGATAATCTGCTCACAGAGCTTATTCCGACGGTACTTTTCAGCACGGTACAGCTCACTCTTCAGCCAGGGCTCGTACAAGAGACACCTAATGGTGATAAAGGCTAACGCGGGAAGGGCTAGGCCACAGCCTAGAGCCTGCTGATTCATAACCGAGGAGAGTTTGATGGGAATACTGAAGGACTGCGTACCACGATAAATATCGATTCTTATCGAGATGCCTTGGAGGATAGAAAAGGAGAATTTAAAGGACATTTGCGTGTAGCGTGCAATATAGCATCTGGCGCCAACGCCAAACTTTGCATAGTCCATCACCGAGAGACTAAGATCGGCTGATACATTTCCCTTCCTTGTCTTTCCCGTCCAGGAGTCAAAGACACGCGATTCCTCTGGATCTGCCCACGAGGGGACATCGCGTTTCCTCTCTGCCCTGCTCCAGTTGTCGTTTAGACTTGAGGACCCAATCGGGGCACTGAGAATGGGCCAATCGACGGTTCTGGAGAGAGAAAGGCCTATGCCAACGTTGGCGTTGTTGTAAATGAATGAGAAAATGTTGATTGATACATTGGAGAGATTCCATTTGAGGCTAGCGGTAAGACCGCCATTAATCAAGGCCGAATACTCTATGGAACCGTTGATGTTTGGGGCAATTTCAATATTTGACCCCATTATGAGATTCGGAAGTAGGGAGTAGGAATCGTAATTCGACTTGAGGCCAACTTCGTAGGCACTGTAGATTTGGATCTTGTTCCAAATCAGCTTCTGCACTCTCTGACCAAAGTTAAAGAAGCAGTTATTCTTTCCATAGTTGATCTGAAATAAAAATGGGATTTTATCGAGTTCATTACACTTCATTACCAAGTAACAATGAATAAAAACGTAACTTTTAGATCATTAGAAATGATTCATTCTGAACAAGGTGACGTGAAATCGTTAAGGCAATAAAAATTAATTTCTTAAATCTATTCTGAGATTTAAAATAATTTTTTTAGAATAATACTTGATTAACAAGAAGTATTTCAATATTCTCATACTAGATCACTTAAGTACGCACCAAAAAAAGTTTGACATAATAAATAATTGGTATAATTCTCTGGAAGAAGAACGTTCAGAACACAATCAGGCAACGTTAAAAATTCTGCCTTCTTCGATTTAACCTTATTTAAATGATCAAGCGTTAAGTTTATTAAAATTCAACCTTGTGTAAATAGTACAGTATTAACCAGTGACACAATAACGGTTAAATTCAACTTTGAACCTCTCACGTTTTCAGTAGATTCAGTATTACTATTATTAAGATGTTACTGTTAGTGCTCCTTGCAAGAGCGAAAATGGCTGAGTATAAGTAAGAGCTTGATATTTATAATAGTTCAATTACCATGATCGTAATACGTGATCGAGGCTAACCAAGGAGACTGCCATTAGTTGAACTTTGTTTCAAAAATACTTTCAACCGACCACTAACAATGATCGCCATATCGACCCCTTGAATTGACAAAAAAAGTTATAAATCGCCAAGGACAACGAGAATTGAAAATTTACTACGAACCCAAAAATGAATTCATTGAAAGATTTTCTTCATTTATGAAAAAGATGACTTGATTCATAAGTAGAGCAGACAAATTTTTTTAACCCTGCAAGCGTAGATAAGGCTGTTTGAATATTTATTCAAGGTTTAGCAGAATGAGAAATGTCCAAGACCTTTTGGTGCAATAGTTTTTTGTATTTTTTCTCAAATAAAGTTTGAATGAAACCTCGCTAAAAAGATATAACTTAATCTAATGTCTGTTAGACAGGAATCGGTTTAAGAGGGGGCAAATGTTAGAATTGATAAGAAATACAGTGAAAAATAAAAATAATTTGATAGGCCTACTTGCAACTAGATCTGAAAAAGAGAACTCACATTAGTTTTGAGGACCGTATTCCGTAAGATGGATCTCTTTGGTGTAGTGTACTCCCAAATGACATCAAAGTTGTTCATTCCGACGCCCTTATAAGAGACAACGCTGCCCGATAACATGACCCGATGACGGACACTCATGCCGAGGACTACCGACTGGTTAATGTAGGCCTGCAGGATGCGGATGTCCGGGGCTTCAACGTAGCCAAACTCGGTGTCCTCAGGGTTAGTGGTGAGATACCTATCAAATAGGTCCCTAGCATCTATCATCATGGACAGGTGACAATTGGGCTGGGTCACTTGCATCATGCGATTCTCGATTTCCTTATTGCGCAGCTGGATGTACTCGAGGCGAAGGCGCGCTGGCGACTTGTGGTCCAGGGAGAGGTCCCATTTGAGATCATTTAAACCTGTCATGGATGATGCATGATTAGAATTATAAACTGAATTTTGTTGACAAATTATGAAAGATTTCATTTAAATTTGGCGCGACATTTTCTTTCTTGGATACGCTCAGAAATAAAGGTCGCATGAAGCTGAAAACTTGGAATAACATTCACTAAACAATAGGACATATGGAATTTTGAAAAAAATTAGAACTTGTTAACAACTCGATCAGTTTTTTACTCTCTCTCCATATATGTTTTTGTTTAGTAAAAATTACATGTAATATTTAATTTCTCAAATATGCATGGATTTTAACCCTCCTAGGCCCACAGTAGGGTGAGAGAATAGAAATTATTTTAAATAGTTTCAAGATCTTTTCTGATATTCTAACCATTGAGAGTGGAATAAAATATTTTGAAAATTATTCTTGAGCAGGTCCCCACATTGTTCTACTTATAAGTGGAGATTTCAACAGAAGCATATAGAGAGAATTTTTCGTTTTAAACTGCTAGAATTTCAGCTTTACAATCCCAATTTAATTTTTAGAGCAGCGAAGAATATCAAATTGCAAGTCAAGTCAATATTTTATGTACAACTACTTTCAAGTAGGTAGTTTGGGGACCTGCTCACTAGAAGGCTTATAACACCAACAGAAAGAGTGATGAGAAAATTTGAACTACCAGCAACTAACTAAGGAAATATTAGGCTTTCGAATGACATCACTTTCGCACCTCAATCAAAAAATATTAACGCACCAGTCAATGTTTTTTTTCGAGCCTAACTAGCAAAATGGCTTCCAAACTTATATGAACCTTGTTCCTTAGTCATTTCTCAATTAATATAATCAAGGTTTTTTTCAAAATTTTCTTCCAACTTGTGAGAAATCTAACCTACTCGAGAAATTTCATGTGTTTAAAAAATAGCAGACCATTGTGAAATTATGTTTTTCTATGCTTGGGCCTAGGAGGGTTAATAGAGATTCATTTCAACTCTCAATAAATACATTTTTCAGCCGTTCAGCTCTCAGTAGATAGATTTTCATCTAAGGAACACCTTGCCACAGTTTGAGTCGGAAATTTCACTGCGTATCAAAGGAAAAATATGGATTGATTTCAAGTGTACTTTTCAAGTCAACTCCATTTGCAAAAATGTTTCTGCTTCATTGTGGAAGCGCATTAAAAACTAATGAATAGTGCGACAAAAATATTTCCTCATTGTATTAATTTTACAAGGAAATTTTGAGAAAGAGTAGAAGTCAAATCCTTAGACAACAAATTTTTAAAGTAGGAAGTTTCCATACAAACCTAACAAATTTTTAGTTTTCACATTATTATTCTCTAAAAGAAGAATATGACACCCAATCCAAAATTAATAAATCAGTTGCGAAGAAAAAATTTGAAGAATTGCTTCCTTCCTTCTACGACGTGGAATTGTGGTTTTACATGCCTTGGGGGAAATCTGAAAGAAGTTGATGCCAAGAAATCGCTTGCAATGCTGGTGATAAACCTCCATTTTCAGTAAAAACAACTCCCAGATATTCGAAAATAAGAATATTCTCACTACGAAACTTAAAAGTAGTGGTATAAAGGTCGATAAGAAAAAGTACAGTATCTTACACATGCTGATTATCAAGATTACTCAGGTAAACCGACCAAGGTCAAGAAAATCTTTTTTGGCTCTCAATTCAGAAGTGTCTGTTTGCATCTGTCTAGTAAATAAAATAAAGATGCCAGTTTGATAGAAGAAAGCTCGCGAATATTGCGGAAGCCAAGACTTGTTCTCTTATATAAATTCTGATGAAAATCGCCTCTTTAGAGTTATCAACCCTCCTAGGCCCACACTAAAATTATTTTTACATCTGACCAAAATTCTTATAACACCAACAGAAAGAGTGATGAGAAAATTCGAACTACCAGCAGCTAACTAAGGAAATATTAGGCTTTCGAATGATATCACTTTCGCACCTCGATAATGTTAGGTTTCGAAAATACAGCTGTTAGAAATTTTCGCGCAAATATAGCAAGAAATATTTTTCTCAATTTTGAATTTTATTAAATCAAAAAACTGCAATGACTTTTCTAATTCACATTCAAAATTGTTCAATTTTTTCATCAAGTTAAAAATCTTTCATCTTATAAAAAATATAAGTAACTTTTAAAGGAGACATTTTCTTTTAAATGTTAGAAACAAAAATGTCTTCTGATTTTGCCTCACTAATTAATTTGCAACATACTTCTCAAAATTTTAAGTTTAATAAAAATAATATCGATTTCAGTATACTGATTTTCGCTTCTTAGTTTACCAATGGGTCATATAACCCAAGAAAGAAATCGTACCGGAGAAGATTTTCAGACAAGATATTTGTCTGACTATTCTGGGCAGTTCTACTCACCAGACATTCCATACGAATCATAAATCTGTCTCCTCTTAGGGTCAGAAAGAATGGTGTATGCGTTGGATACCTTGGTAAAGGCTACATTAATCGGATCCTCTTGGGCCTTGGAACTTATGGTCGCTGGTTGGTCAACGGTATTCCTCTTGTCTGGGTGAAATAACCGAGACATCTTCCTGTAGGCGGCCTTGATGTCGTCATCACCGGCGGTTTTATCCAACCCGAGAATTGCGTAAAGATCATCTTCTTCTGTGAGGTCGTTGTCCTCATCTACGAGGTCTAGGAATTCTGGGTCCACGTCGTCGTCTTCGTTGTCGAAGAGTTGATTGTCGTGATCTGACCGCGAGTAAAAGTCCGGCTTATCATTGTACATGCTCAGCCTACATGAAAGATTATTTTCTTGAATAATTTTTACCAACTTTCTGTTTATTGAAAAGAAATGTGTAAGTGACAAGAATATTTTTTTATTTTTCATTTTGAGAAATACAAATTTTTTTTCTCCCTTTGAGAGTTAGTGTGGAAAATGCATTTTAATAATACAGGTAATTCGCAAGTTTTATTGAGTGATATGCTCAAAAGAGTTTTTAGAAAGGAGAGCTATTAGATTTGCTTGTTTACAAAAAAGAGTACTCTTTAATCATCTTCGTCTTGTCCCTTGGGATCACGAGGCTTTGGTCCACCGGCAGGTTTGGCCATAATGAGCTGTGATAAAAATAAATTAATATTGCATTCCCTTACAAGAACCATAAAATACTTACCTGATCGACTCTGATGACAGTACAGGCGGCAGCGCAGGAAAACTTGAGAGCCCACTGCTTCACGGCCATAATATCGACAACGCCATTCTTGTAAGAGTCCAAAATTTCAGCTTCCTTACTCGTGAGGGTGACAATGCCAGTGTTTACCGACCCGGAATGATGCTGAGAGGAGATCTGGGCAATGGCCTCAGTCGCTTTCATGCCGCCATTCTCAGCTAGGGCCTTGGGGATGATCTCAAGGGCCTTGGCGTACTCTCTGATGGCATATTGCTCGAGGGAAGGAATCTTATCAGCATAGTCCATCAACTTGCGATATAATTCAATCTCAAAGGCACCCCCACCAGCGACAAGTTTATTACAACGAGTGAGGCACTTGAAGGCATTAACGCCATCATCAATGCATCTCTCTATGTCGTCCATCATGCTTTCGGTGCTGCCGCGAAGGACAATTGTGGCAATAGATGATTCCGACTTTGGCTCTTCCAATATGACTATCTTGGTATCGGCAATGTAGTCACACTTGATCTTGCCAATATAACCAATCTCCTCTGGTGAGGGGCAGGTTAGACCGGGCAGTGGGGTGGCGCCAGTAATCTGACTAACACGACGCACATCAAATTTACTGGGCAGACGGACAATCATCAATTTGGCCTTGTTAGCATAGTGCAGAGCTAATTCACCAACTTTGCCACCAGTGATGACAACCTTGATGCCAGCATCGACTAGTTCTTTCACCTTCTTTTCCATTTGCTGCTCCTCTCCCTTGGTGAGGTTAGATAGCTCATCAGCTGTGTTGATTAGAACGGTTCCTTTCGTCTCTGTCTGAAGGGAATCGAAGGGGCAGGTGTAGACGACCACTTTGGCCTTTGCCGCCTCCTTAATGACACCCTCTGCTTCCCTGTGGAAGACCATTCCTTTAACCATGTGCGATTGGAATACACCAGAGCCCTAAATAAATCATGTAATAATTTGGACGTCCAAGCTAAAAGTATTGCAAATCAAATTCTCACAGAATATCGTAATAAAAAAAATCATATTGCAATAATATTAGGGTTTAAACACATACACTTTCACTGTATGAATGAAGCTTAGTACAGAGAAGGGAAGAATTCTGGTTTCTCTCAACTCAAGTAGAAATGAGTCAAAAAGTAATGTAACTAAACGAATCTGTAGATATTAAAGAAATTAAAACTCACAATAACCTTGACAACTCTAATATTGTCAACGCTGAATTGTGAGGCCTTTGGAAGGACATGAATGCAAGCGGTTGTAATGAGGTCAGCGAGAAAGTCGGCATACTCAATTTGCTTACTAGAAATTGCAGTGTGAATAACCCTCTTGACGGAATCGTGGTTGCGAACATCGGCCAATCGCTCCACAACAAGGTCAGGAATGACTTCCAATGCGTGAGCAGATGCCAATTCAAAGCCATCGGCGACTTGAGAGACACTGAGACCCATCTTTAAGAGTTCGCTGGCGTGCTGGAGTAGGGAGCCGGCCAGTTGGAAGACGAGGTTGGTTCCATCGCCAACCTCTTGCTCTTGTTGTTGAGTAGCTAGAACGAGCATCTTTGCAGCAGGATGAGCGACTTCAAGTTCCCTGAGGATTGTAGCAACATCTTTGGTGACAAACTGCTTTCCGATATGGTTGATGACAATCTTTGATTGACCATGAGGACCGTAAGTTGTCCTTGTAGTCTTTGCTAGAGCAACGCAAGCTTCAATGCTACGATAGACAGTCTCCTCTAGGCCTTCGTAGTGTCTTGCACCGTCTTTAAGCATGGAGGCATAGCCGGGAGCTTTAGGTATGTGTAGTGCCATTGAGAGATATGCACATGAAATTATGAAATCAGCGGTTGCTTGGAGAAGGTTCTAGAATTTCAAAAAATGTAGACTGGATTGGGAGTTATTTTGTTTTAATGGCTCATTAATTTAAATTGTAAACGTGAAATGACGAATTTATCAAGAAAAAGAGCAGCAGTTGAGGATGATGAGCCAACTAAAAAGGCCAAAGTCATCATTGAAAAGGAACTTGTAGTGACAGAAAGTAATTCTTCACTTGACAAGATTTTATTACGCTTAAAATCACGTAATTTGAGACTCCTACGCATTGCCCCAGTTCCAAAACACTGCCCGATCTCCATACTTCTCGAGCTCTGTCCTCTTGCATATGCGGTCCAACTTCCAGTCTTTAGAGATTCAGCATCGTATGCCTTCCTTGTCTTTAAAAACGACAAGGACTTAATTAAAGCTGAAAATTCTCTGAATAAAATGAAACTCAACGGAAAAGAAATTAAATGCAAGAGAGCTTTACAGAAAATCGATGCAGAAACCCTGTCAATCGGCAATTTTGAGAGGAACGTCCTCCAAGTCCTGGATTTGCCAGAAGGCACCAGCAAATTCGACCTTGGCACTCTCTTCCCAAAGGCTACTGACATTTTAATTAACAAATTCTCAGACGGAACTATATGCTCCTCTTGTCAACTGACCTTTCCCTCTTATGAGGAAGCTTTGTCTGCTTTTGAACAACATGAAAGCACCAAAGTTAAGAATTCAACAATTTACGTAAACTTTAAGTTGAAGCGTCAAGGTAAAAAGGTTAATGTTGCAAGGAAGCAAATCGACTTTGAAAAGCTCAAGGAAGATCCAGAAGAAGAGGATAGTGAGGCAGAAGAGTCTGAGACTGAAGTAAAGGGAAAGAAAAGGTCTCAGAAGAAGAATAAAAACTCTATGGATGTCGATGAGAGCCCAAAAAAGAAGGGTAAGAAGCCAAAGGGTCCTACAATGAAGCAACCTTATCAGAAGAAAATGAAAGGTGCTCCTAAGAAGAGTGGTCAAAAGGAAAAGAATTGACATATTTAAGTTCATTCAACCTCTTTCACATGCTTCAAAAATAAATCACTTTTTCTTGCATTAAATCTGATAAAACTCTTTTAAACAAAAAAATATAATCTATCTGTCACAAATATTACAATAGGCACATATTGAGTTGGTTATGTAACGAAAATAATGCGATCAGTCAAAAAGGTTGTTAAAATTCTCCACCATCACAGCGTTCAATGGCCACAATTCTGAAGTCAGTGCCTTGTAGATTAGCGTGAGTATCTTGCCTTCCCCATGAGAAGTAATACCTTTCAATCTATTGACTAGAACTTGGAACTTTTCTAGTTCATCTTCAGGGAAATTTGCGACAATCTTCTCTGTAATATCATATTCGACTAGGTCGATAGAGTCGCTCTTCGATTGCAATAGGAACGACTCAAACAGGAGATCTAACGAATTTATGAGAATATTGAACCGATGCAGACTGTCGCGGGAGTTGGAAAGTAACTTTTGGGATTCACTAATTGACTGATGACTCATCGTTGGCTGTAAAATAATTTTCATAGTAAAATATTTTCAATGAAATAATAGTTTTACTTGTGAGTACATGTTGTAACTAAAGTAGGAAATTTACATTGCTTAATAAATTAAAAAACAAACCTGATCAGATGCTGAATAATTGACCGAAAGTGGATATATTGAGTTGAGCAATTGCCAAGGGGAGAGTTTATTATACCAAGAGGTCACATTCATCATCTGTTCCTCTTGCTCGTTCAAGTTGGTCTTAAGCGTTTGCTTTAGTGATTTCACTGTCTCTCTAAACTCGTGTGCAATCTGGTCTAGAGAGTGACTCTGAGTGTTGTTGGGGTGATCGATTTTATGCTTGAGCTTTATCTGATCCTCGAGGACTTGGATGAATATCTGGACTAGGGTGAGTAGGCCGCAGAGATTTGCTGACTTGTTTGGATCACCGAACAATTCGAGACAGCTATGGAAATGATTTATGAAAAACTATTCCAAGTTTAAAATTATTTTCTAACTTTTTTTTAAATCGATACATGTCTTCTTAGCTGGAGAATGACTAATATTTTAAAATTAACCCTAGGTTGAGGCAGAGGCTCGAAAATAGAAAACTCACACAGGCTTAGTACTCCTCATCCAGTGTATGATATCGATGAGGATGATCGAGTTCAATTCGAGGATTCGGTCACTTTTAAAATGATTATTCCTCAATCTTATAATCCTCTGGCCAATGATGATTGTTAGTAAGGGATAATTGGATGTACTTATGCAGAGTGGCACCGTCCATGAGTTAAGAGCCAATGAGAAGGGGCTTTCTTGCACGTCGTTCATCATGTAGAAGGCGTAGGAGAACCAGGAGAGGCCGCGAGCGTTCTGGCTAGAGAAGGTGATTTTCTTTTGATTCATTGTAACTGAAAGGTGGAAAGAATTAGAAAATCATAAATATTTACAAGTAGGAATTTTATTCTCTAATTTCAACTCGAGAATTCCCTAGAGAAACACAGTTCACCTAAATTCCAAAATATCAAAAACATTCTACGCAATTAAAAAGACTTACAATCAGAATAGGAAAGAAAGATAATTTGCTTGATCAGCTGTGAGACGATAACCTCAGTCTGAGTGAGGGTGACCTTTGAGTTTGAGTCGACTTGAAACTTTGAATTCAAGTTAGCATAAAAGTAATGCTGGTGTAGGATCAATGAGATGACCAACGGAATGGACAAGACCCCACTATTTGCAGTTGGACAGGAGAAGGGGACATTTTTGTAGTCCTGCGACCAGATTAAGATCGCCTCAATGAACGCATCCAGAGCCAATTCATCCAAATAGTCGGTTTCCTTTTGTATTATCGACTCCACACCGGATTTGGAGAGGATGATGGTCTTTTCGAATTGGTTTGAAGACTCTACACTAGTCTTAACTTGTCCGTTTGTAGGGGTTAGGAAGAACTTGAGGAGGAACTCTTGGCAGAGTTTTACTGAAAAGAATTAATTTTAATCAAGAAATATAATATGCTTGTCATTTTATGGAAATTAAGGAATACATGCTAGGAATACATTCTAGAGTTCACGTGTTGATTTTTTCCTAAAATCTCATTTGTTTCTTTTTGGGTCAGGAAAAGTATAATAAATACCAAATGCTTGTTTTAAAAATTAATATGTTGTTAGCTAGCTCTCAAAAACTCTTAAAAATCGACTCCCACTTCAAAAAAGTGCCACTAAATGAATAGGCATTTGCCAATTTTCAAATTCGCACTTATTGAGGTGGAAAAAGTATCATTTTCATTGAAGAACCAATGAAATTCTCGTGTGACATGAATCATGGTCTCTGATTCACTCGTCGGATTTGTGCATGTCCGCAAACGTCATTTAGCCAATAAAATCTGCGAACAGATGGAAAAAGTCCGTAATATAGTTTTGAACTTTGAAGACGATGGAATCCTTGTTCGGAAAACTAAATCTGCTGTACAATTTTGCGATCTGGACAGAGATTTATTCGTAATTCATAGAAATTATTCGAAATCAATTCCAATCATAAAGCAGTTTGGATCATCTAGTTCAAGATCACCTCTTGAAAATAATATCAAAGAATGATATCGCAGCCTTCACTGTACAACGTCGGCATGTTCCCGAATGAGGGACTATCTAGATGATGAAAAGCCCTTCACACCAGAGAGCTTGAAACATCACATATTTCTTAATCAGAATAAAATAGTTTGATTTTCTAATTTTATTGCAAACGCATTTTTCTGGTAGCCCTAACACAAGTTTTATATTTGCTATCGTTAAATAAAATGATGTTCAAAACCCCTTGTTAGGATTGATGAGAAATGATAGAGTAACTTGGGTCTGTTCAACTCACTGCTGAATTGTAGATCAGCCGATTGAACATGATGTACATCACCGAAACCATAGGTTTTGTAGATCTCAATTTCCCTCTGATTCCACTTGACACAGCTCTCCACTTCTGATAAAAGATTTGTAATCTTTATAATAACCTTGACCTTATTACTCAAGTAGGTCTCCACGCTCCTACGTGAGTCCTGCTCTCCAGTCGATTGCCTTGTGAGGTAATAATGATTACTCTTGGTCTTCTCAACAAAGCTATTGAATATCTTTAGCATAACAGTAGCGTAATTGTCATTCTCTGGTGTCGGCGTAGCGCTCTGTAGTTGGGCTCGATTACGATCTCGGTTCAAGTGCTCCATTCTCTCCGACATTAGAAGAGTCTTGATGTGGAGGCGAATCTTTCTGATTGCATTCATAATTATCGTTAGGATCGAGGTTAGGTAGAGGATCTGCTTTTGACGGATCACTCGCTGGAGATTGGCTAACTGGACGGAGGTCAGCTTCTCAGAGTTGTGCGGAGTCATTTGGTTTTCGTTGACGAGGTTTGAGGCGATCGACAAGATGCTGGTATTCAAAAGGCAGGGTAAATTTCCAGTAAAAATGCGATACAACGATAAAATCGATTTTACTCACTTGAAAAAGATTCCCGTTGGAGATCTCGGGGGTTGTAGGATGAGAAGGGGATTGAAGAAGTCCTCGTGTAGAATCTCTTTAAAGAAACTTTCCATAATTTCATAGGGTAGGTTGGAGAAATCGATCATTGCCATTACCTTTTCTAGGTAGCATTCGAGCAGATACTGAAACAAAATTAAGCATTGAAAATACTTTTAAATCAAAGCTTTTCGATCAAGTAGGCTAATTGTTGCATTTGCGGATTCAGTTTTACTATTTAATCAGAGAAAGATTAGTCTAAGAGTTATAATAACTGCAAGGCTTCGTTTGTGGCTTTCTTGTAGATGTATTCGAAGTCAATTTGAATGAAGAAAAAACAATAGAAGTGACAATTCATGACACTTGATGCGAGAAATATGCACAAAGCAAGCTTGAGTGTACACATTAACAAGGTTTCCATTTTAATAGCAACATATCTAATTCAATATTATAATTTTGAATCACGTCATTATAGTAAATACTATACATGTCTGATATTCAATAATTTGTCAAGCCCTGCTACTTAAGGAAAGAGTTAGCAAATTTTTATTGATATATTTAACCTCGAGAATAATGGGTTGTATGATAGGGAAGTCCAATGATGTGCAAAGAAACTTCCTTATTGTAAAAAATATTTTTCCCGAGGAAAAAATGTATTCTATGAACATCTATTTTAAACTTATTTTGAAGAAAACAAGGTGTAAATAAATTCTTGATCTCAAAAGATTCTCACAGAATATTCCTGATCAAAGGAGCCAGCCTCTTCAATGTTGATAAACGAGACGAAATAAAATATGGTAAAGAGATTCCCCTTCTTCCACACAAATACCGGATCGATGTAGGAGTCGTGCTCTGACGTCTGCGACGTAGTCCTCATCACTTCCTCATCGAGAGTCAACAGACGATGTTCATCAAACTTTATCGCCTTTGTGTCATTCAGGAGGGAGAGTAGGAATTTCAATAATTCAAAGTTACTTCCCAACTCATTCGTGGTTGGTGTCCGCGACGATTTTAAATGTGCGAGGAACTGCGAGAGTTTCAGAATGAAAATGGAATTCGGCTGCCAATCACCGAGCCAGTGGCCGTGGGAGGAGATCTTAGACTTGAGATTGATAAAAGATTGAATGTTGTCAGCCTTGACGGGTTTGATTGGTACTTTACTGGCCAGCAGTAGATCGAACAGGATGAAATCCCCCAGTGCAAGATCGGTTTGGGAAATGAACTTTTGCGTTTTACCCTTTCCTAGGTCGATAGACTGGTCGTTTGCAAGAGTGAAGGAGATCTTTTTGGACCGGGCAAATATCAGCCATGACATGAACGAATTAATCACAGAATTGAAGGAGTAGGAATCTGAAAAAGGGACGTTTAAAGATTTATTTATCATTAAAATTTAATATCTTTAGATTGCGACTTATGTGCTTCTAAACGAGAATGTGGATCCAAGTACATTGAAAATACTTTAACCCGGGTAAACCTCTTGGGACACTAGTGTCCCGTTGAGAAAAAGTTGAAAATACTACTAGGAAAATGCATCTATAAAACTCAACATTTGTCGGATTTTATAGACAAAGGAATGAGCTTTTGATTTGTGTAATTATCTTCTCTTAATTATCTCTAGTTATAAATATCAATTATCAAAATAGTACCTGAATTTTAATATTACAATTTTAGTTTAAACAAAATTTATTTACAACAACAAGTGAACATATTGATAACTATTTTCATCAGTGAATTATTCAGATCTAGAATATGCCTAGTGTTTCACCCAATATTTTTAATTTAGAAGTTAGCTTGAGTGGGATTTTGAAATGTCAAAATTGAGACTAAATGTTGATTACTCATAGAAGACCATTTAAAATGAGTTTCATTCAATAAGATATACATATTATTGAAGACAAAATAACGTAGTATCTAAAAATATCGAGTCGTTATAAGACAGGTTAATTTAAATTTATTCCGATACGCCCTAATAATTATACGTATATATTATAAGTATTCAAAGTTTTCCTATCAACAATTATGTCATTTAAATTTTCCTAAATTTTTAAATTTTCACCAAATTTTTTTAATTTAAAGATTTCCATCCCAGTATTACTACGAAGTTGTTAATATTTCAAAATAATGCACTGTTCTCCGAGAAAACTAAGTTGAAATCTTTTTCTTAACTTTCAAACT
>JJOG01003740.1:0-24531 GCA_000715275.1 Gyrodactylus salaris
ACCGATGAATCCATTACACCTTATCAATTTATGCTTTCTAATCACTATGTGGCCCTTCTGGTCCTGGATTGTTAACCCAGAACCCGTAGCTCTTTTACAAGGTTTTATCAGTACCATTAACGACACAGCAAAAATAATCTAATACTTTTCTTTTGCACAAATTACAGAATCTTCCGTCTTTTATTGTTGCAGGACAGTGGAGTCGGTATTGGTTGATAAGTCGAGAATAGAATCGTCAAACTTTTCTAGTCGTCTTCTCCTCTTCTAATAAGTCTGAGACAGAGATCTCTTTTGCATACTTTGAAAACTAAAGGCATCTTAGACATGTCAATTGAAATTCACATCCCAGAGTTCCTTCGATAAATCACCTTCGTTCTCGCACTAAATATATATAGTCAACCCCACTCTCTCATTGTTCCATCTCTCTCAAGTTCATCCAGCATACACCATCTACTTTACAGGACTCACAAAAGAATTAAACTCTTTTGAACATCGAGAAGAATGTTTTACTCACCAGGATTTTCATATTTATCCATAGCTATACCTTGATCGAAATGAATTGACTGCAACCATTGATTTGTTATATTCTTTCACAATGTATTGGTATTGAACTTCAACCACTTTCTTCTATTTTGAATCCCATCTTTATGACTTTTTAACAGGATCAGCAGAAGTAAAAGTCGAGTGACAGCTCAATTCTCAATCTTAATTTTTTCTATGCGTAAGATCATAGCTTCCACGTCCTTCTGACTTGACCACTTTATCATCTTTGAGTATATTCCTGAAATTTGCTAGTCTATTTGAAGGAGCCTGATTAGTCCTAAGACACCAATTTTTATCTGAATAGAAATATATTTTTTTCGCCTCTTCAATTTTAGCACCAAGATTTCTTATTTTCTACAACCATTTTCCAACGATTTGGCTACTTTTCTTTCCCTTGAAAGATAAGTTGATCTTTGTTTGTAAAGTTTGTTCCCAAGACAGTTTTGAAGGTCCTGGAGAAGATAAAAATCTGAAGGAGCAATGTCAGGAAAATATGATGGTCTAAAACATCCCAAGAGGATTCAGAAACTTTATTCGCGTCCTCAAAGAAACGTGGGGGTCCTGTATTGTCTTGGTTGAAGAGAACTCTTTGTCTATAGGGTTGAGAAGGCCAAAGCTCGTGTATTATCTGGCTAACTTTTTCAAGCTGACTACAATAATATTCTTTCTGTCTTTGAATGATAACTTGACGTACGGATTACATCTTTTGATTATCGTGTGAACCAGCTTATTCACATATCCAAAAGCCTTGATATGCAGCAATATGGTACTTTTTGAACAAGCGAGTTCCAGATCATCTTCTTTTTTCAGTAGGGTCTTTAAATGGCTATAAATCAACAGTTTTTCTGATTTGGTTAAATATTGTTTTGAAGGTTGAAAACTCCTGAAGAGTATTTCGAAAAACAATTTTGAACTGTTCGAGCTTTAAAAGAATCAACACCAAATATATGAAAATTTTCTTTGGTCGTTTTTCTGGCACAAAGACATTTAGAAAAAAATAGCATAATTTCATGAAAATTCATCTTTGATGCCACGTCATTCATTCCTAGTTAATGATGAGAATCATTGTAATATAGTTGGTAAATCGGTTATTGAGATCAAGAGAATGTATAATGCCTGTTTATTTGGCAAAAATATTTCTTTAGAAATTAGAAAATTGAAAAAGAAGGTTGAGGACTATGTTAGTCCTCCAGTAATGAAAGGGTTAGACTCACATAGTAGATTTTTTAAGAAGACTTGGAATGGAAACTAGTAGCTCTTATTCACAGAATATCTACATGGAATACACTCATGAATCTAATTTATAGATCTAAGAATTAAACACTTTAAAGAAATAATTCAATATGTAAGACTTTTTGAACATTTTAAGACTTTCATTTTATGTCAGATTTACATGATATTCCTGCCATTCTTTCGAGTGGTTTCTTCTCTCCGTTATACATTTTTTTTTAATTAAAAAAAAGAGTTTTCCAACATCACTTTATTGGGTTATTACACTCTAGATCAGGATCAACTTCGATTAAAGAGTATGCTTCAAAATTAGTATTGAGATGGGATTTGATATCCTCTTTTAAAAGTTGCCAAAAATTTTGAAGTCTATTCTATTATTAAAAGGGTTTTATCACAACAATGACGACTGTAGTCAAGGATCTCGGTTGTACTTGCAATAGCAAGTTGAAGGTAGAATTCGACTCCAAGATAAAAAAGGTCAAGATCCTCCCACTCTTTGACTATCCTGCTGACCTCCTGTGCTCGATCTTCAAGGAGCAATTCAAGATTATCGGAGACATCCAGCACAACTTCTTGTGGTCCATCTTTCCTGATCTCTAAAATATTAAGTTTCGAATTGAGATCTCCTTGTACTTTATCTAAGGTTTATTTTTTAGGAAATACAGTTTGTGCCGTCTGATGGTCTTGAAAAAGTTATGGAGATTTGAACTTATATTTTTTTCGGTTGTAAAAACGTGAAAATATTCAATTTAAAAAATCAAATTTATTTGATACAAACATTTTTCTCTGTACAGATATTTTCTTCTAAATTCAAGAAATTGAGCTAATTCATTGCTGTAAAAAGTACATTTAATAAATTTAGCTGGGGTGAATATTAACATTTTTCCCATAAAAAGTTCAAATTAAATTTAAATTTATATACCCTCTTGAGGATTCGCAATTAATATAAATGACGTTACACTTCAGATAGCAATTTGGACTATTAATCTCATTTGTGTTCCAATATTAGTATCAATATTTTTTATTTAAAAAACTTATTACTAAGAAGATCAACTTTTGTTTGAGTTACAAGAAACTCTTAAATTCATTTTAAGTACATTTGAGTGTATTTCTATTAAGTTTATCGTCTCTAGAATTATATTCTGTGAGCTACTTTATTTTCATAATTCTTCTTTAAAAATTTGAAATGAGCGGTTTTTCTATAGTTGTTCTAAACACGATTACATTTCTTGATTAACTTGAATAGATTTTCAGAAAACTATAAAAAATTAAATTAAAAAATTAAAATGAAGTGAATATTATTTTTATCACAGACTTCGGTAATGTTATAAGTTATGAACCGATAATCAGACCATCAATTTGATAAATCTGTGTTATTTAAATTCTTATTCGATTAATCAATTCTTTTCAAAAGAGCTACATCGCCTCATTGTCAAAGCAGGCAATGATGCTTGGCCATTTTAGCCTCATGCCGAACATGTCCTCATTGAACAGCATTGGAAATGGTTACAACTCTCGGCCCAACTTGGCTCAAGTGCCATCGATTATTCCCAATAACCATCAAAAGGTTCTTCCGAATTTCCAAGCGAATAGCTCCATGGCCATGCTGCCGACATTGCAGCCAAGCTCGTCCGCTAACCAATCCGTGTGTCTTAGAAGTATCAATCAACCAATCCAAGGCAATCAACCTTTTATAAATGGTGAGAGGAGAAATATCCTACTTTCCAACTCTTGCTGACTTTTTTATTTCAATTTGTTTAGCTACACCGAAATCTACCTCGAATCTTGTAATCCCTGGTCAGAATTCGATACTCTATCAAAATTCAGAGTAAGTCAATTGCTGATTTTAATCGAGTTTCTGTTTGAACTCCAAATTCATCATAAACATTATATACAAAATATCAGCGAATGAAAATACTGTTCATTCAATGAAGCAATCTCATTGGTTTTTGGATACAAGAAATCATAGATATTCACAAATACAATAATGTGCATATTTTTGAGAATCGCATTTTAATAAGAAATAAGAGCTCAAGAAACATTGCTTAGAACTTTGCATATTTCCCTTAAAACGTTAATTCCAACTAGGTTCTGCAACTTCTTCGGAGGTCACCCCCAGAGCATGACCAATCAAAGCCAAATTTTATCCTCAGATTTAATCCTACAAAATAACTGTCCTCAACAAACCTTCAACCCAGCACCATCCAACGTGTCAATGCAGCAGATTTCGAATTTTCCATCAAATATTTTCTCTCTCAATGGAAATTCCCATGAATTCATACAATTCGGCTCTGGATTCATACCGAGTTAGTTTAAAAGTCCGATAAATAAGGAAATGTATCTTCTCCTTGAGATAAATCATGCTGAGAGGATTAGCTTTTCTAGTAATGTTTAATGGGTCACATTCATTTGAAAAAATTAGAGTTCATCGCTTCTTATTGGATAGACCCTTGCTGTATACATTCTCTCATAAATAGATCTTGGTATATTCTTCTTTATGTTGAAGTTGGATTTTAAACTTGACAATTGATTTTCTTTATCATGAAACATGATTTGGTTTTAGGGAGATCGGGTTTTAACAAGATTTATTTTCGTCGTTTCTCAGCAAAGTTCAGTCTCTCAGTGATCGCAAGATGAGTTCTTTGCATACACAAAAATAGAGGACAATCCTTTTTACCCAAGTCATATATCAAGCACTATTATCAAATTTCGGACACTGAGAGACTGTACATGATAAACCAATGGGTGAATAGTTTGTCCTTTAGGGAAGGGAGGAGAGGTTAAACGATGCAAAAACGGTGAAAATAAACTGAATGTTTTCCATGAAATTCGGCACCTCACTTGATTTAAATTTGAAGTAATTTTTAAATTTTTGTGTAATCAAATTAGCGTTGTACATATGAGTCCTGATTGGTCTTGATACATTATCTACAGATTCTTCACTTTATTTTTATGAGAGTACCTCTGATCTTAATTGAAAATAGGATAAAAGTTAGTAAAAATAAGAAATATTTCTATATTACACTGAAAAGGTTGACTATTTCGATAGTAAATAAAAACGCATCAGGGCGTTAGTTCGTTTTTGTCTGGAGAACCACAATTAACAGGGCTGTGGCCTATGCTACAGATCTTTTTATCTAAAATCTCACCTTTAGATTAGGGTAGGTTCTTGGATGAAATATCTAAACAAAATAAACAGTGAAAATGATAATAATCCCAATTTTACTCTTCTACCTTTCTAGTAAAGAGCCAATAAGAAGCTTTGATCACATCTAATAGTACAAAAGACATTCCATTGTGGTCTCTGACAGAGCAGAAGGGGAGATGAGCAAAATGTATTAAAAAAAACATAAAAAGCCTTTGAACGTGAATTATATATATTTATGAGTACTTGAGAATATCAAAGATTTCTTATTCTGGCCTGTGATTCTCCCAGAAGATATTCGGAGAGACTGTAATATCATCAATTTTTACACAAACAAGAACAGCAACTTGAAATCATTGGAGTTCACTGATAAAGTTTAATAGTGCATGTTTATATAATGAGTATTACTATTATGATTGAATAAAAATACATATCTTAAGAATTATTGATTTTTGTCTCACAAGGTAAGAGAAAGCCAGTTTCTGACAACTTTTCATAGCTTAACGCATGCGTGTGAGCAGTATGAACAACAAAAATAACATAGGTTAAAACTGGACTCCAAGTTACGCTGGGCATTAACTTTAAGTTTCTACATAAATTCTGCATTGTTTTTACTTTTCTCCAGTTCTTCGACCATCTCACAGGCCTCCGAAATATCAAAGACGTCCAGCACAACTTCCTACGCTCCACCCTTTATGGGTCCGCTGATAGGCCTTTTCAGTTATCATGACCAAGAGTCAACTCTAAGGGCCCAAATAAATAAAATAGGTTTATTAAAAAATAGTAAGCAATCGGTCTAAGAAATATTAAATCTTTGTCGGCCGTACAACTTGAGTGAGCAAAAGTTCTTCTAGAACACTACTTGTCTCTTCATTGATCGTGCTAAGGCTGGACGAGTAGGTCTTCTGCTTCAACTCATATCCCAGACCTGTCTGCTCATTACATAATTGGCTGTCTCCACTTTTGTCAAAAGGATAATGTTCCCTCAGAAGCTCCAGTAGAGGCAGCGTTAAGGATATGATAATAAAAACCTCGTACATGGTATAGAGGGTGGTGAATTTAACAAAATCTGTCATCTCCAAGTAACGGTCCTTGGCCAGCATCAAGGGGATCTGGGCGATAATCACTGAGACTC
This sequence comes from Gyrodactylus salaris, assembly GCA_000715275.1. Taxonomy (NCBI): domain Eukaryota; kingdom Metazoa; phylum Platyhelminthes; class Monogenea; order Gyrodactylidea; family Gyrodactylidae; genus Gyrodactylus; species Gyrodactylus salaris. Next base: position 6,054 of record JJOG01003740.1, read on the forward strand.
TTGTCATGAGAAGGGATTCGAATGTTATTTTAATCCTCACAAATGTCAAGTACTGCCCTAGGAATTGTATGAGGCACCGGAAGGAAAATACAAAATTGACAAGTAATATGAATATCGTATTGGGATTTATAGGGAGATTTGTCACCCTTTGTGATATGTACCAGGTCATGAATAGGGCTAGAAGGGTTGTGTGTAGAAGGATGATTGTGAGGAATTGCCAGGTCTTGTAGAAGAGGTAGAAGCAGGTACAAGAGACTGATAGCATTATTATCAAGAGGAATATCTTCAATAAGGCTCCAAGGTGCAAGAGGTTCTCAGCCTCTATGAAAAGGTCACCCTCTGGTAGATGCACGTGCTGGGTTATGTAGGACTGGTTCTTAAGAACTTTACGGAGATGCTAGAGATTTAAATTAACGTTACTACTTGCAAGTATACATTCTCTTCATTTCAATTCGATTGGCTGTTTATCTGAATAAATTTCACAGTTATTGTGCTTACAATTTTATTTTAAGCATATTAGTGCTACTTTCGAGTAATAAGTGTTATTATTTATAGAATTTGATTTTCTTAGACGAGTCTAACTCCATTCAGTTTAGGCGGATTAATGTAGCTATTTATAAACCCAGAACTCACATGAGCAAACATGAGTCTCTCAGAGCTGCTGCCAAGGCGACAGACATAGTAAGAGCATGAGAACTGCTTAATTTCCATCGCAGGTTGTATCTTCCTGTAGTCTCCTGCGTGCCAATTCGACAGAGAGCGTCTGTGCTGGGATAAGAGAACTGAGTAGTTCCTTTTCATAATATTCTCATCGAAGAGCATTTCGAATCTAGACTTGGCCTTCATCTCTAACAGGGAATCTAAGTAGTCGCTCGTTCTAAATTTATGGATAATAATTTTAGGATTTTACGCCCTAATTTGCAAGCCCAAGAACTTGCCAAAAAGGTTATTAAAAATAGAATCCATGAAATTACAAGAATCCGTTCAGAATGGACTTCTCAAGGAAACTGTAAATCAATTAAAACAACAAGATCTCTTAATTTGTCAGCGCTGTTAGATATCAGAGTAAATTGAAACAGGGGAAAACTTTTCAGCATAATGTTTAAAATTGAATCAACAAACGTAGGAAAAACATGGTTATTTTCCCTGAAAAGTACAAATGTATTTCCTCAAGACAACTTTTTAACAAAAATCCTTCAATTCTTCCCATCTTAGCCCACCCTGAAATGAGCGCCATGAATGTTTTAGGGGTAGATATTTTCACAAAGCCTGTTTATAACTAAAACCGTTATTAGGGCTGCTAATAAATGTTACATGATTTTCGATATGTTTTTTTAAACTGTGAAAATCCTTTCATGAGCGAGGAGTAGATTATATTCTGTGGTTATGAGTTTCAAGTCCTCGCAAGATATACTATTCACTGAATGAATACGTTTTAAATTGTAGATTAATCCCTAAGGCTACCAGAAAAAGGCGTTTTATTGAAAAATAATAATTTTCTCTGAAAAAAGCAAAAATGGGCAATTTTCTAAAAAAGGCAATAGAAAGGCATCTTTAGAAATTATTTCATTCTGATTAGGAAATATTTAATGTTTCGAGTTCTCTGGTGTCAAGGGCTTGTCATCTCCTAGATAGTCCCTGATACGGGAAAACCTTTTTTCGTTCTTTGATATCCTTTTCAAAAGGTAATCAATTTTACAGCTGAGAAGGCTCATAAAACGAATTATCGTTAGGAAAGAGTTATACATTGTTAATAAAGATAATACTAGGATAATTAATAACTGATACTTAGAAGTTGATTCAACGATTAGAGGTGAATTAGTTACACACGATAGAGAATTATAATCATCGATAATTATTGAAAAAGTTCAATTTTATAAATATGCAAATGCATATTTTCTACTGAGGCCAACATACAATTTCTTTCATGGCATTTATGTATTTTAACACCTACTCTTTAAGAATATCAAATGATAAAAAATATGCATTTGGTCGCCCTAGGAATCACTGTCAAAATGTATTTTTCGTGATAAGTTGACCAACATGTATTTACTTAGATGAAAAATCGTTCTGTTAAGACTGAACTTGCAATCTGAAAATAGTGGATTCAACCACTGTGATGCGTCCTTCTGATGTATTTTTAAAAATCATTCAGTTTATTCAGTTGGCCCGATGTCACACTTTGTTGTGACAAGTGGAGTTCTGTATTAAATAATTGCCCTAATCTAAGAAGATGTTTATAAATTGAGCAAAAAATCTATAAATGCAATCCTGATTGCTGTTCCTTCATACATATTCCGCTATGAGGTATTCTCTTTTGATATCCGATCCATCCGCAGATCTAATATATATATATTCATATAAAATTAAATGCATGCAAAAAAAGTTCTCTTATTCATGAGTTTTATTGCCTAAAAACGATATATAGCATAAGCCCCTTAATCATCATAAAGTGGTCATATGTCGTGGTTCTGACTGGTTAAATTTTAGCTCAATCAAGTCCAGAAAAAAAACCCAAAAAGTCAATTTAAGATATAATTATAAAACGTTGGTTTCAGAACCAAGATAATACCTGCTTTCGAAATAGGTAAATTCATTAGAACTTGATAATTCAAGACTTTTGACAAATTTGGCGTAATCTATAATCATTCAACTAAGAGTTAATCTCAAGTTTATACGTTGTAGCTCATAGAGGAAGTCGATTGAGATAGGAAGTCTCCACATATGGGCAAGATTTTTGTGTGTTAATTTCAAATTATAAGTACCGAAAAGTCGTGTAAAAACTAGAGAATATTTCAGTATGATTCGTAAAAGTCCTTCCTAAAGCAAATGACTTTTATTGAGAATGTGAGTTTTTTGGCGGGATAAGGCTGTTTAAATTTTTTTCGACTGATATAAAACAGTCCCAAAATAGTCCGTTAATCAAAAAAAAATAATTAAGGTCCCTTTTAGTATATTGGGTCGCAAATAGTTTTTAAATCATTAATTTTCCTGACCGACCTCTGATGACGAAAATGGCATTTCGGTCGCTCTGGTTATTACACTCACGAGAGAAGTTCCACTTGTCTATTCTCCCCTAGTCCAATGTCATCTTCGTGATGATTCATTTCCGAGAAGTCTTTCTCGGCCCTTGGATTGGGCAATATCTGACAGGGTCCACTCGAAAAGTTCAGCCAGTCATAATGAGACCAGGCGCGCAGGAGGACGTTGAACTTTTCTGGATTTATTTCACCCTTTTCTTTTACAAAAAGGTTCTCATCTCGTATCTATGGAAGGGGTTGCATTAGATTTAATGAGCGACATTTTGCTTGGATAAAAAATTCTTGGTTCTTGAAACATGATTTTCGTTTATTTTTGAATTTCTCGAGAGTTGAGAATGTATTCATCCGTGATCTGCTCATTCCCGGTGTCATAAAGATCATTTAGATTGTCAAGAAATCTAAATAATATATTTTTCCCAGACTCTTTAAATAGGAAATTTTATTAATTTCAAAGTCAACAAAAAAACCACAGCTTATACTTTTACCTACCTGATAAACCTTGTTTATCTCTGTTGTCTTCACTTTATAGTTTTCAACCACAAAAGGGAACATGAGAGAGGAAAGACATTGAAACCCATAACTTGCAAAATAGAATATCTATCTATGTAGTTAATTGCCAGATTTCATTCATTGCACATACAACCTCCCTCCCAACCCCTGTCTCCCCTCAGACTAAGCATGACGAGGTCTAGTACAGAAGTTTCCTCACCAAAAATATGTCTATCTAAATTAATAATATTGCATGGAAGAAAAACACTAAATGCAGCCCGTCTCTCTCTGTACATTGACCTTTTTCATCCTTCCCCAACCTCATGCAATGACGTAATAAAATGATTCACGTTTTTTCCCCTTTTGAAATTAGCTTATGGGAAAGTGTATTTTCTCTTCTAAGATGGTTTTTCCCTCTGAGGATACAAAAGACATGTTAAATCTGTTATTTTTGAAAAACAAAAACTTTTTAAAGACAATTTGTTTTAATTCTTGGTTCTAAAGTTGAGATTTTCCAGACAAAATTTTCAAGATCTTATCAAATTTTCTGTTTCTTTTTCAAACCTAGAATGGTCAAGTATTTTCTTTTTCTACAGAGAAAATAATTTATTAATTTTTAATGTGTATTTGCTGGCTCTAAAAAGGCTTTTCACATAATTTGGGATTTTCTTCAAAATAATTTATAATTGAATTATTTGATTTTCTTTTCCAAAAACTTTCTGATTTGAAAATGTTTGCGTAGTTGAGGAATTTAGCCATTTAGAAATTAATGGACATTTGGACCATTGATTTATATTCTTGACTATACTATGTATACAATAGGCTTATTGCAGGGTTTGATTCAAAAAATAGTTGCTAGCAGAGATATCTGGCTTTCTATTTCAGAAATAAATCCATGTTATTTTATATTTTAAATAGTTTCCAAGGTAAATCATTTATTCTCTCTATCTTCTCAAAATAGTCAATTTATAGTCAGTCATGGCCGATCAGTCCATTTCTAAAATCGTACCCCTAAGAAGAAAATTTATCACATTTTCATGCATTTCAAAACGAAATAGATCGAAAAAAAATGTTTGCTCTAGCAATAACAGTTAAAAAGCTTTATCATCAGACACGGCCAACATTATATAGTTTACATGAATCAATAAAACCTAAAAAAAAGTATTTTTCCAAATGCGCGTATTTCAATATTTTTAATTTTTTTTTGTGTGTTAATGTGTCTGTACCACTAATTTATAGGGCAATGAAAACCAGTGATTGGGCTTAGTATCACAAATTGTTAAATTATTTTCTCTAATAAGAACTATTTTTATGTACAAAGATTTCTATTGCCTTTTTGAGATTTTCTTTTTATGTAAAAAAAATACATTTTTTAATTATGCAGCAGTGGAAAATCTGATTGATTTAAAAGATTCAATTACGGCCTCTAAAAGAATTTGACAGAGAAGTTTTAGAGGAAAACGCTAATGGAGTTACTTTATTTCCTGATCGTTGTTGCCATTTTTCAAAATTCTATTCAGTTCAGGAAATATCGCCTCTAGTTTTCCAGATATTTAATTTAATGTAACTCCAGAGACGGAAAAAGCCACCCAAGGCGAGCAGGATTTGCAGCGCATTGGGTTTGTGAAATTAAAGTACACGGGGATTACACAAGGAAAGAAATGGTTGATTTTTAATTGAGTATTCATCGCCATATCGTAATACCCAGTCGATTCTTAAAAGCACCCAATGCTCCAACCGGGGAACATGCAACATTGGAAAAGGAAGATAACTCTGAAACTATTGACCTTCGAATTTTTTAATTTTCATGATGCATATTGGGCCACTGCCAGATTACATAGTTTTGAGAGTACAAATTCGATTTCTTCAAATAAACTCAATAATCTAGCTTTTTCTAATTAGAAAATATAAAAAATGTTGATGGACTTCTTTCAAGATTTTGTGTTTTTTTTTCAAAAATCGATAGAAATCAAAAGATCTTTTGAAGCCAAGTCACTAAGTTTGTGTCACGAGGGAATAGGGCGGTTAGAAGAAGTGACAGATTATCCAATACACTTGAATATTACAACGTAAATGAATCCTTGTTCAAATTTAAAATTAGATTTTTGAGAAATTTTCTATACAAGCCCGAAATTGACAGAATGAAGACCCTTGGCAGTCCATTTTCAGTGGGGCTATATATCTAAGAATCCTCTATAGAATCTAACAAAACTAACAGGTTCACAGAATATAAGGCTATTTTAAGAGGAATAAATTTTTATAGAAATCTTCAAGTTCCAAGAGAAAACGAAGAAATGTGTTGACTTTGAGTTGATTTACTTCCCTACGTACACTCTGAGGTCAATCAAAATCCTTCGAAAAACTAACGGTAATATTTGGTGGAGGTGTAATTTTGATCTTTTTAAAATAACTCTGGAAAAAAGGATCGAAAAAACTAGAAAGATTAGTTCAAAAATTGCATTTCATCCTCAGATCAAGTATTTTCAATCGTGGGATTATATTTTTTAGCTAATACGCCTAGGATCTAACATTCAATTAATCCTTCTAAAGAATTCTTTTGAAGGTGGAAATATTCTTAATTTGATTAATATTGGCTTTGTATTAGGGAATTTTTAATTTAGTTATCCTGAAACAACATTTTCAGTCAAAAGATTATTTTTAATTCCTTAGATTCAGCTATAATTAGACTTTCTTTCCGATATATATTTCTAGTTTTGGCCTCTGGCCAGACTAATTACTAGCGGAAATCTTTATCTGTCTTGCATTTAAATAAATAGAGGCGGTTTTTTTCTTTAATATCTGTAAATACCACTTGAGTATTTGAATAAAAAGTATAAATATTTCCAACTTGGAGGAGAGAGGGCAATAAAAAAAGGCAAATCCCAAGTTGAACTTCATGTCAGAGGTCAATGGGTTAAGACTCATAGACACTGACATAAACGTTTCTCTGCCTACTCCGAAGAATTGATCTTTGATCCTCAGAGAGAGTGGAGATTAGGTAAAATAATCGATCGATTCGAGTTTACCACTGATTAGAGCACAACTTTAAAAGGTTTATTTATGCCAAGTGAACCGCTTGAGGTTCTCAAAGTTATCATCTGTGTCACTCACAGATTTAACATCAAAGTTGTATTTGTTCTGTACGACTAGATGAATGGCAATTAAGGCATCTTGGTCGATATCGTCATGCCAAAATCCATTCTCGTAGTTGATGTGTCCCTTCTGGCGGGCTTCGTCAAGGCTCTCTTGTAGCTTGAGGACCCAATTCTGAAAAGGAAGAATATTTAGATCCAATGAAATCATATTCACTAGGCCAGTACTAAATGAAAAAAGTTGGATTAGAAATATATCATTTTTTTCTGAGCAAACGGCATAAACACTACTTATTAGAAGATTTAAAAGGAATTGAGCAGATGAGTCATCTGCCAGATAAATTTTGCTCAAAGAGCTAATTGCAAAACCCTTCCTATGAAAAGATCCATGTGCTAGAGTGGATCTTCATTAATTAATTCAATAAAAAGATGTTTTCTACTTATGAGTAGTGCTAGCGGAAGATGCTGTTCGCTTAGAAACTTTTTCGAATTCGCATTCGGAGTACTTGACAAGTCATGAAACTGCATGATCTAGAGTAACTATTTCCATTTAGTACTGTTCTAATATTCACCAACGATTAGCGAATTTAAATTATATTCCTTTTGTTAAAATAGTTTTGTTGTCAAGAAATCTGCTATCCGCTCAATTATATATATTTATAATCAATACCCCTGAAATGCATCAAGATATCCTCAATAATTTGTAAAGCAAAATGGTTGGCACTTCTCAACATGATTTAGTGAAATTCTAAATAAATTTCTAAATAATTCTGATGTTTCTCAATAAGATAATGATTACGAGGATTTACGATAAGAAATTAATTTTGTATTTTTGAATTTTCAAATAGAAAATTCAATGGAAATGATCCTGACACACATCAACAATAAATGATGATAAAATTGATTGACCCCCACAACTCACCGAGAAAAGATTATACCAATGCCTCTTTTTCGCCACAAGATCTGAACGCCATTTCGGAAAGTTGATTGTCAAATGTTCAAGGGCCAGGTTGAAGTTCTTCATTGCAAGCTGGTGCTTTTCGATTCGATTTATGCTCTGAAGTTCCTTGATTTTTGGCTGTACCAACGTTAGGATCTGAAGGAAGGATTTTCAAACAACGAATTATAATTTAGTCTATAACTAAACTCGCTCGCTTAGTTTTTTATCTCAAGTTGAAATTTCTTAATCTCAAAAATGGCTTATCGAAGGAAATTAAAAATCTGATTCTAGACATAAACACGGCCAGGTCTACATTGTGGAAACTACCAGCTTTCTTTGGTAATCTATTTATGATAGTTGGTGTCTATACTTGTAACCGATATGACAGATCTACATTTTCATGGAATCAAGTTCTCGATCTAAAAAGAGATCCCAAAAGTTACCTTGTAATCGAAGCAGCCAACGTGGTTGTAGTCGGAAAGAAACCGGCGTTCGGCACTCGCCCAAGGCATGACGGTTTCAAGGTTGATGCCAAATTTCATTGGACAACTGTACTCGTAAACTGAGCAATTACGAAAGATGATCAGAAATGACATTATGAAACCGATCGACGAGAATACTGTCACTGCAACCACTGAGGTGAGTAGGATCCATCTCTTGACATGGCTACGCTTGTTCAACTTATAGACCCTTTCGAGGCTAGCCTAGAAATGAAGGTCGGTTACTTTTGAAACGTTACAAGTTCTCGGAGACTTGGATAGTTCTCTTCAAATTCCAAGCACTGATCTAATCTAATTTTCAAGTGCCAGGAAATTATTCAATAATCTTGATTCAAAATCCTCACCCAATTCGAGTGTAATGAGGCAGAGTTGGCGTGTTGTTGCAGCGGTGGGATGAGGCTGAATCGAGCCATGAAATCATAGATGCAGGAGAAGCCAATGGCCAAAGAGGACACTGTCCGGAATATGCACAGGACTGACATCTAACGGAAGTTTAAATTATCTTTTTATGGCCTACAAAACTAGGTCAAAGTTATACTTTTTAGTCTTGCGTTTCCAGCAGCGCTGAAATGTACACTCTGCGCGGAGAGGTTTTTATCGCTTTAACCAAAACATAAATTATTTTGGGGTTGCGCTCTTTGGTAAATTTGTAATATTTCAGGCATTTCTAAATACAGCCTTCGTTCTAATTGTGGTTACTCTACTTTTAAATTAGACTTCACAAGAAGGAGTCAATTTTCTTCTCAGACAAGAATCAAACCCACAAATATTTCAGACTCACTTGATAGAGTATTCTTTTGATCAGCATTACATCTGAGAGCAATCCGAGAGAGATGAAAGAAAGCAGTGTGAAGAACTCTTTGATCAGCACAATCGGACTGAATGTGCTGAATAGTTTCAATTCGCCCGGGGATCGCTGAAACAAGGTGCATGAAAATTTACCAAATAATTGCTCTTCTTCTCCCCCGTGGAAGACACTCATGGGTTGAATTAGTTTTTTCAATAAGGGAGAAAACTCACAATTACATAATCGATCAGGTAAAAGGATCCATCGATCGACATGAAAAGGGTTACAACGGGTATCACTGATAAGCTGAATCTGTTCAAGTTGCCAATGTCAATGACTGACATGAAGCCGAAAGCTGAAACCTGTACAAATGAGGTTACAATATTATGGAATGTGAAGATGACACATAGCTGCATCACCGACTTCCATCTGTCCTTGAGGCATTTGGGATTTACAAGCATGATGTAAACAGCGAGGCAGAATACCTGGAAAATAAAAAGTTTTGAGAGTTGTATTAGTGGTGGGATTGTAATTAGTATAATTTATTATGAGCCCCTTGAGATGGAAAAAAAAAACTCTGATATTTTTTGCACCCAACTACTCTTTGAGGACGAGTAAAGAATATTCTGAATTTTCTCTGGAGGGGTTATAGATCATTCACACCTTATTCTCCAGACATAACGCCATCAGATTTTTACTTATTCCAAGATATTCAGAATTATTTAGGTGAAAAAAATCTTTAATGACCGTACCGAGGTTAAAAATTGGACAAAATCCTATTTTGAGTCAAAAACGAGCAATTTTGAGGTGAGCGTTATCGAAAATCTTCAATCTTCTTTTAATTCCGAGTCCAACTTTGCTTATTGAAGAAGCTTCTCATTGAGTTTGCAATTTACGGAGAAAATGAAGCATATTTTTCAAACCCTTTTCATGAGGAATTAAATAAAATTTGAATGGTTTCATCTTCATGTATAAATATCAAAGGATAAACTTTGTCCTTTATAGGCGCCTAAACTATAACTCGGATTCCTTCCAAACTATGTATGATACAGGTTAACATATCTACAATTAAAGTAGGTTACACTTTTTATCTGATCAGAACCCTCATTCACATGTGATCAAAGATGTTGTACTTTACTCGAATCGCACAACGTTACTGTGTCATGTTTACCGAGTGAGGTAAATTCGAGAACAATATCTGCCTGAAGATTATTTTTAGAATTCCAACATGAAAACAATTTGGGATATAGAATTTTTTCAAAAATCAAATAAAAAACATTCATTCCAAGTAGATTGGACTCAATGCAGATTTAATTTATGATAAAAAAATGTCATGTTTGTTTTTGTCGTAAAACGTTTGCAAAAAAAATTGCTTTCACACTGTGCTAATCTCTCTTCTCTACGTTGGAGAAGGGGCGTCAAAAGAGCTCAAGGGGATAATTGATTCATCCTTGTGTGATGTGTGGAAATAATCGGATTAAAAGTCACATTATCTACTGTTATCACTGGAATGCCCTCATTGCAGAAGAAAATTGAACCAGAAAAATGAAATCCTATTTGATTTTCTTTCGGTTGAAATTAAGTCAGTTCAAATAACACTCTAAAGCCCAGTTTCCCGCCGGAAAGTATGTACTTTTCTAGAATAAAAGATTATTTGAGTATTTTTATATCCGACAAGCAAGTTAAATTCCTCGAACCAGCTCCAAATAACTTTTGGACAAGAACTACTCATAAGTAGAAAAACTTGTATTTTGAATGAATAAGTAGTGCTCTTTCAAAAGATGATTTTAGTTATTTTTCCACATTTTATTATCGAATTCGCAGTCAACATCCATCCCAGAGCAGCGGTCTAATGTTTATTCTTGCATATCGACTTCCGCTTGTTGAGGACTTAAATCATAGATCATGCTTAAATTATTGATTGGAAATAAATAAAAGATGAAAAATCCTTATGAAAAGATACAAAATAATCTGAGGTTATATTCTCTCTCAAGTAGTCTCTCAAAGATACAATATCCCATAATAATTTTAGGGAATGTGAACATGGAAATTTTATATGAAAATGTTAGCTTATAGGGAGAAGTGCATCTTTGAGTACATGAGTGAGACCTTGCATCTTTCCCGAGCGTCAATGGAATCAAAGTCTCATACGCTTGAAAATGTAAAAAAGAATCCCTAATGTTGAACAAGGCCCCCTTGTGCGAATTCTGTGTATTTTGAAAAAAAAGTAATAATCCTCAAGAGAAAAAGTCTTGTTAAAAATTACACTTTTCAAATTGTTGATAACCTCACATCGACATGTTTCCGTTTTTATCGTGTAAAAAGTAAATGGGCTGTACCTACTTCTCTCTCACTCTTGCCATGGCAACCAGAGAAATCTAAAAACCATAACTTACCGTTAGGAGGCAAATTGAGAGAAGAATAATCCATCTTAGTGGGTCATCGATTCGGTTGTCAAGGGAGCTGTCGATTACTTCCTCTAGGCTCTGATGCGTGAAAAGGTTTACGTCCAAGGAAGGAGAGGGGCCGTGGTTGTTCATGTTGAATTCGTGTTGGAATTTCTAAAAGTGGACTTTAGTCAAAGTAAAAAATAAGCTACCCTTTCTGAGATTTGGGGAGCATTGTGAAAGTTGGATCATTGGATCAATGTGACAGTCGCTGATTTTTTTTTTTTCTAGTATAGTGTATTAGATGTATTTATCAAAGTTTAAGTAGCACTCTCAAGAGTTAAACTTGTTAAGACTTTTTGACTCGTTTCAATGAATAATAGTAATTTTTTCAAAAGGAAAAATCAAAGACCATTAAAAGGATAGACATGAAATAGTTAATCCACACTCATTAACGCTTCACAGCTTCTGGTTGGTTACTCAAAATAGATTTAAGATCTATACTATGGAGCTTCATTGAAGAAGTTTCTAGAATATTATTTCCTGTGAATAGTTTTTTATGCCCAATCAAGCTAAATTTTGACTGACCTTTTTCATCGATTGTATCCAAAAATCGATCAATTTCTTCGAGGAGTCGATATTGCTAGGTGTAGACCCCAGCAAGTTGTTCGTCATCCGGGAAATGTGTAGTTGAAGGGGCGACTTTAGGATGAGAGTTGTCAAAAGAAAATGTTCCTTCTCGCTCCTTGATGAAATGATCATTTCCGATGGCCATTTGAGAATCTCGCCAGCGAGCGATCTACAACCCTTCCCGAGGATGCCCCTCAGGGATCTTTCGGTCTCTGAGAAATGCGGCCTAGTCAGGTAGCCGTCCGCAAGGCCGGATTCGATGAGGCTGTTGCGAATCTTGAGGAACCTCTCCTTGTCCTTATGGCCGCTGGTGATGTTTGTGAGACGATCGAAGATGCTCAGCGGGGAATCTGACGACCAAGAAAAGTCTCCTTCAATGTTCAGCAGGGATTTGAGATAAGATGGCACTTTCGGCGCCAATTGTACTGTCTCGTGAAAGCAATCCAATGAACTTATCATCATGCAAGGCATTATCCCTTCTAGTAACTGAGCCTAAGGGTGGGGGGTAATGATTGTTAGATGTAATAATGATTTTAATGAGACAAAACGCACTTTCATCGTCGAAGAAGACAGAGGTTGAAACAAGTTCAACTTTTGACATAAAGATCCAAAGTTGACGCTCAACATTCCGTAGGAGACTTCTGTTTCAGTAAGTTTCTTCAACATACTCAAATGCGACACAAGGCCCTCTTTCAAGTTGGCTACTTTATGAAGGATGAGGATTTTCGGTTGTATGAAAGCTTCAAAGGAAAAAGATGAGACGTCTTCATTGGGGAGGTTGAGGCTTGACTTAATAAAAATTTCATGATGAGAGATTTCGTTTTTAATTCTCTGTGAACTCTCTGAAGAAGAAATTAAAAAGGTGAAAACTTGCTTGAAAATAATAATGAATAAAACTTGTCTTCATATTTGATAAGGCGTATAAATGGTACTATGAAGAGGAATAATCCAAATAATAAAAGTATCTGAAGAAAGTTATTTTTGAGGACTCTATCCACAACCATTTCACATCACTTTAAATTTTGTATTACCGCAATCACTTGTCAAAAGGATTCAAACAAACTTTAAATTCTCATAAGGTTTGTTTTAATATCTGTTACTTTTGATTAAATTTAAAGCCGTAGACGTCATTATGTCGAATGGTAAAGGACCTATCCCAGATCAAATAAGTACGATTATCAACAAGTTGAAACTACAGTCTCCAAATAAGGTAATTATCAATCATATAAAATTAAATAGAAATGCTTCGATTGTGAAACAAATAACCCCACATGGGCGTCAGTGACATATGGTATCTTTGTCTGCCTAGACTGTTCAGCTGTCCATAGATCCATGGGTGTCCATATATCATTTATAAGGTCCGTGCAACTCGATACTAGTTGGACTTGGCCACAATTGCGCGCTATGCAAGTCGGTGGAAATGAAAATGCCAAGAAACATTTCATTGCTAACGGCTGTAGCACTCTTGATCATAAACAAAAGTACTCTAGTCGTGCAGCAACAACCTACAAGTCAATTATTGAGACAAAAGTCGTCAATATCATGAAGCAACTCGGTACAGACAAGCTTTTCATAACAGCCCCGGTTGCCCAAGAACCGCAAGTAAAAGACGAAGAAGATTTTTTCAGTGCCAACTCCCAAGCAAAACCCGTGCCAAAGTTTGAGGAAAAATCGGAGCCTAAAATGGTCGTGAAAGGAACTCACAGCCAGCGGAATGTGCCCTCTTCAAAGCCGAAGCAGTCCAAGTTCGGCGGGACCAGGAGCAATATGGCCGCGAAAAAGGTTGACTTTGACAAGTTCTCCGCCATTGCTCAGGCTGAATCTGAGAAGGCGAAAGAACCGAGCCCCGTGCACGATTCTGGGCCGAAGGAATCTCCAGAAGAGGCTTCAGAAAAATTGTGAGTGTTGTTTTAGAAAAAAAATTCTTCGCGTCTTGCAGAAGTTGATAAAGCCATTAAAAGAATCAATGCAGATATTTTTGATTTTAATCAATGACTCAAATCTGGCAAGAACTATTTCAAGACATGTTTCGACCTTTCAGGTCTCCTCAGTTTTGATCTAGTGTATCTTGATTCTTTCTAAATGACCAATCCGGCCCCTTTTTACAATGTTAACAAGATATTACTTAACCCTGCAATCTTCTAGATTCTCGAGCTGTAGAATTTTTGAATATCTTTGGAAAATTAACCCGCCAAGATCTGATTAGATTTTTTTCGAAATATCATTTTGTAAACTTGGTCCAATCATATTTCTCACGTTTGAACTGATGTATGAATAACATTTTAGTTTGTTTATCAGTAAGAGCAAAGAAACAGTTGTTAGGAGATTTGGAAATGGACTTTTTGGTATTTTTCCCCTTTTAATGGACAATTTTCATGGTTGAAAAGTGATATTTTATTCCAATCGAATAACACCATCTCACCACTGGGTATTTGTATCAACTTTCAGGTGTTGGTGTGTGATGAAAAAATTCCTCATAAAGGCCTTTGATTGGTTATCCCAAACCATTTGAGACTATTAGATTATCTTTTGGTCACATGATTATGCCTTTCACATTGGAAAAAGTAGAAAGACGTTTTATACTATTTAATAATCTTGATTCTCATTCAATAAATGCCTAAATTTTAATAATTATTGCTAAAAAGGATTTTCTTCTAATTTTTTCGAGGTACTATTTGGGTAAGCTACTCAGGTTACAATCAAAGACTCTTGAATTCAATGAATTTCTCTGCTATTGGCGTAGTAATTTCTCTTCAATAAGCTTCCAATAGTCTCAATTCAACTTCTTTGTACTTCTGTTAAATAAAGCTTTTATTTCTTGTGACTAAAACCGAAAGTACAATTTGTAATGACGATATAATGTTAGCCGATGCGCAAGTGTCTGATGAGAATTGGCGAAGCTTATTTACTGTTATTGCTTTCTCCTAAAAAACAAAATCATCTCTCATGATAAAAGCCATAAAACCGAGAGGAATGGTTTCACCTAATAACAATAAAATATAAGTGTGCCTATTTGTGAGTAGTTCTTAACTTAAATACACTGATTATCCAAAGACATTTTATTCTCGAAAGCAGTGGCCTCTTGAGTCTTGCACAGATTCTTCATTAAAAAACTACGCTAAATCTCCCTCTGATCAATAATCTTAATATTTCCTTAGAAAATCCCTCAAAATCAATTACGAGAATATGAAAGAGGATGTCGCGAAATCTGATCAACACATTAAAGAAACGATAATGGACGAAGCCAAGGCAGCCCAAGCGGAACGCCTAGGCATGAGGAAAGCAGCCAACGTCAAAAAGGGAACTGGGTGAGACTTCCTTTGTTGTTGATGAGGGGACATTTTGATTTTAAAAATGTTCAAGACTTCTTTCTACATTTATTTTCTTAGATTAGGACTGAATCTTTAGAGGTAGGCTAACAATTTTCGAACATGATATGACAAAAATACAGGCTTACCCCTGAGTTTCTGGTTGAGAATTATGAAACAAAATTTTCAAAAAAACATGTATTTCTATGGATTTGAATAATTATTCAATTTAATTATAATTAAAAACAGCCATCTTCAACATCATAGAAATCTGTGATAGATAATAGGATAAAAATCATATTTTTCCCTTTACAGTCTCACCTTCCTAACCCAACTTAAAATATCATTTTTAAATTAACTTGAATCTAACGTGGTCGGTTTCGACCTATCAGGTCTCATCAGTAAGATTGAGAAAAAATAATAAAAAACCCTAAAATAAAATTCTCCGCCTAATTTATAGATAAGTAAGACAAAATTAGAATAATAGCATTTTTCTTTTGGTCGGCCCACTCATCAATGTACTTTTCATTCTAGCCGAATTGTCTCCCACTCTGCTTTCAACGGGGTGAAAACAATTGACCAAAAGGATGATCTGTCGAGTCTAAAATCGAACGCAGTCATCCGACACGAATTCTACGACTCCATCTGCACTAACGACCAAAGTCTCCACACGACAAATGACTACGAAGAGTTCTTTGGCAAGTCCTCCTCCTCGCACACAAGAGACTCACCCGCTCATGACTACCGCGAATATTCCCCCAACAAGGTCTTCTCTGGGGATATGGACAACTCGAAGAGCGAAGATAGAGACAAATTGTTTTCCAAGTTCAAGACCGCCAGCTCCATATCTTCAGATCAACTCTTCGATCGTAGTGACGAGGACCGATGCTTCTCCCGGGATCAATCGAACAGGTTCGCCAACAAATCCGGCATATCGAGTGATGAGTACTTTGGAAATGACGATAAAAGTCAGAGTAAAAGGGATTCCTCCAACTTGTCCAACACTGTCGCGAGTTATTATGAAGCCTATCAGCCTGAAATTTCCAGCATCAAAGAGGGCGTCAGGGACGGGGTTACAAAGGTCGCTGGGAAGTTGTCCAATTACGCTTCAAACTTTATGACTAATCTACAGGTTAGTTCACGTCTTTTTGAAGAATTTAACGTTGACCAACCAGCTCTGTATGGAATGTTGTCACAATGCATTTCTCTTTGCTGTAGTTTTCTGTTCAATTGACAATGTAATTCCACTTCTCAGTCAACTGTCTCATGTAGAACATAACGCTGGACTCTAGATCAATATTTAAATCTTCTCACTATCATTTAGTTATCAAAGAATAACACTGTAAGAGCTTCTCAACTGTGCGCCCTCCGTTCTTGCTCGTGGATGCATTTTCTTTCAATTTTCATTTAAATTGGATTGAATCAACTTTTGCATGTTTTTCATATCTCTGGTCACCACACTAAAGAGGCTTGCATTTCTTATAATCATTTAAAGACATTCTAAAGTTTACTTTGGAATTCAATGACGTAACAATTTCAGATTTAGTTCCATTGATCACAAGCTACTTTGCCCATCGATTACTTCTAGGTCATATTCTTGATCATTTTTAAAGATTGTTAACACAATTTTCTCTGAACCATGGAGCTAGCATGTGATATCGAAAAGTGAATTAACTCTCTTGTTATCTTCTAATGACTTCTCTTTACTCAATACAAATGAAGTAACTTGGCAAGTAAGTCTCATTAGCCATGCTTGAATGATTTGACTAGTTCATTTATCACTTTGAATGCAACGTTTTTTTGCTCTGTCAACATATTAAATGTTTGAAGAAGATCTGTTTTAGAGAAAAAACTATCCATTTTCGAAGATAACATTATATGGCATGATAAGTCCTTATTTTATTATTTGTTACGTGAGACTCTCACCACGTCGTGAGAGACAGTTTTAAGGACCTATTCCATTATTTTGATTGGGCATTTGATATTAGAAAATATAGTGAAGAGTAACTTATCTTGAACAAATAAACTTTGAAGCAAGACGTAACAGTTGGATATATTTTTAAGAAATAGACCCCAGAC
Organism: Gyrodactylus salaris; assembly: GCA_000715275.1. Classification (NCBI taxonomy): domain Eukaryota; kingdom Metazoa; phylum Platyhelminthes; class Monogenea; order Gyrodactylidea; family Gyrodactylidae; genus Gyrodactylus; species Gyrodactylus salaris. The sequence goes on from JJOG01003740.1 coordinate 23,307, forward strand.
AAAAAACATGACGTTTGAGACTTTGCGATGCTCTGGTCATGACTAGGGCTTCCAGAAAAAGGCATTTATTTTCCGAAGTGAAAGATTCGTCATCTCTCAAGTAGTCCCTCATTAAACTGGAATGACAATTTGTGATACTAAACCCAAATTCACACTGTTTGCATTGGTGGTACAGCCACACTAGCGCACACAAAAATTAGTAATCAATGACACATATTGAAATACGTGCATTTCATTGGTTGTTCGAGCCTAAAATCGATTGCAATCAAAAAAGGCATTTGCCTTTTTCTAGGAGCATTTCTAGACTCTTGGATGTCGATTTTATTGATTAGTGATTAATGTTTAACTAAGAAAAAAAAACTTTTGTAAAAAGGGCATTTGGTAGCCCTAAAAATGCTTGGATATCTAGTCATAATAATTAGGGAAGCGATTGAATTTTTATTGATCCATAAATCTTGGAGTCTTTTTTTTCTTAGAATTGAGTTTCATAGCCGAGTCTAACTCTCTTCGGGTTCACATGAGGGGTTATAATGGGGGAGGAAGTTTTAGAAACTATTTACATAGTAAATTTGTTTCAAGGAGGGAGGAGACCGGAATCGAACCCACGCCATATGAGATATCATATTTATTGGACTAGGGGAACAATCCACTACACCATCCGTCCAAAATAATAGTTTTATAAATATTTCGGCATACGGCCAGTTCGGCCAAAAACTGTTTTTTCTATGTAGGGTGATATTCTTCATATTATAGAGTTTTGATTTTTTTCAACATATGGATCATTAAGTGGAAATTTAAAATAGGGGGTGAATACCATTTCCCCTCCTATAGGAAATTCGATGAGATCATTAAATCTTTCCTACTTCTATTCATGTTTTGATAATTTAAACTGTGATCTGGATAATATGACCAGATTTCACATCAGTATATTATGCAATGATATTAAAAGTTACTGAAACTGTTCTTTAATCTTAAGAATTCGATCAGGATCATAATTTATTTGATCATAGTTTGACAAACACTTTTTTTGAAACTGAACTGAAGCACCTATTTTTCGTGATTCATGAATATTTTGTGCAGAATTCCAGCATTTTCATATGTTTTTAGCGATGAGGATATCGTATATGTTTCAAAGACTCGAAATTTCAATCAGGATCATATTTTGTTTGGTCAATAAATGAAAATATTAATTTTGCATATTTTATGCTTTTCTGATCTGATCCTA
>JJOG01003743.1:0-20659 GCA_000715275.1 Gyrodactylus salaris
GTAAACGCATAAAAAATATACGTTTTGGGAAATGAATACTCCCATTATTATGCTTTTACCTATTTTATGCGAAATGCATACGTTTATACTTTTATAACTCCTAAATCTGGGGTCCAAATTAATTTTTTTCTCGACCCTTATAGTTCTCAGCCTAAGCCTATTGACATATCTTAAAAATCGAAAATATGCTTTTGGTTGCCATGAAACGCCAATTTTTGTCACAAAGTGTGAGGCTAGGAGGGTTAGTTTGCAAGGTTCTTTCAGACTCTAATATAGGAATGATTGTAATGATTGAATGCATCTTGATGAATGATACGATTCTGGATGTATTTTAGATCTTGTCGAAATATGGTTGTTTTCCTTTAGATGAAGATAGTTTATAGGAAAGATAGACTAAACTTTATTGACCTTCTTAATTGGAAATATAAATAATTCTAGATTTATGCACAAAATTCATTTCACTACGAATTACTCAGTGCTATATGAATTTTGAAAACGGATTATTCTTTTTCGAAAATAAAAATTAAACAAGGCACATCTCTAGATGCTGCTAGTCGTAGAGCGTATTCAAAACTTTCGGATGCTCAACCAATTACGTCAGAAGTTGAGGGGAAGTTTTCATTAAAAGAAACTTATTTAGTAATTTTTAGATTGGAGAATAAAACCTTATAAATCTACCATTTAAAAAATTCAACAAATTTAAGGATATTTTTTTTATTATCAGCATCCGGAAATTATGATTTTTTAATGGCTTATTTGTGGTTGCTCATTAATCGATTTAAAATTTGCAAAAATTATTTATAGCTTGGAAATTTGATTTGTAATATTTAATTTCTAGACATTACATTCGAAAATGCAATTTTTTCTTCTTCTTATAGAATTGAGTTTCATAGCCGAGTGTAACTCTCTTCGGGTTCACTTGATGGGTTTTAATGGGGGGGAGGAAACTATTTACAAAGTAAATATGATCAAGGAGGGAGGAGACCGGAATCGAACCCACGCCATATGAAATATCATATTTATAGGACTTGGGGAACAATTCACTACACCATCCTCAACTGAGTCGTTTAAATGTTATTTTTCTACCAATCTCGCAAACTTGAGGAGATATTCTACTTCATACTCTGATAACTATTCATCTGACTATTTGTATATTTTTGTCGAAAAACGTTGTTTACTGATCAAATGACAACTGCGAGATTTGGAGGCTCTCTTAAATAAATAATATTTCTCAAGGACTGCTCAAGTTATGAGATCTGTTGATAGTCACTTGAGGATTTGCTAAAGTAAATGTTAACTTGGCTATAATCGTATTTGTATTCTGCGGTTTTAGAATTATTCACAGAAATCTTCTCTTTTGTACTGGTCAAAAAAATGAAACAAGCAAATTTAGATCAGATGATTCCACTAGGAATTTTTGCAAAAAGGTTTACGTTGTAGCCAATTAGAGGCTGTCTCACTGAGCTTATAAATGAGCATTGACTAAATTTAATGAAAAATCATTCTCTTGGAAACCACTCTACAGTGTACTTTTAAGGAGTAAAGTTATTTATTTTCTGGTATGACCAATGATGAGAGTAGACTATATTTATCAAGTGTTAGAAAGAGTAAATCGTAAGAATTCTGGGATTTCAATGCTGCTATTATATTTTTCAACCTTTACAGATAAAAACCGGAGAAGGGATTAATACAACATGTCCGAAAACGTCTTAACCTCTCATTATTAAAGCAATTACAATCCCCTCATCTTCAATGATGTTCAAAGATGCAACCCTCTGAGACTTGAGAGGATTTAATTGAGTTGCTAGGAGAGAAATTGATCTAGAACATAACCTGAACAAGACATGGATTCAAGATGGAACACTGTTGATCAATATTCAGTTTGAGATTCAATTTTTCTGACAGCATAATTACTTTCTATCAAACTATTAGCATTGCGTCCCTTACATGTGAAAGATGTTGCAAATTAGTATGTTTATCTGAAGATGACAGGCTTTGATTTATGTAGATGTTGGGGTCAAAATAAGGAGTAAGAAAAAATTTCTTGAGAAAATGTGAAAAGGAGAATATATCAAGATTTCTTACATTTACACTTTGAGAACTGATCTGACAAGCCTTCAAACCTGACTGAGTAATAGATAAATTAGTAATGTAAAAATAACCAAAGGATCTAGATTTGGATTGAACTGAATAGAATGAATGACTAGGTTGAAATAATCTGATTCATCTCATCAATCAACTTTTTAAATCAGAACCCTTAGTCGCGTGTTTTTTTAATTTTATATATCCAAAAGATACTATCAATTCCTCTCATGGTCTCTGCCCGGGGTTATGCGAAAAGAGAAAAGGGCTTCATGTGCCATTGAGTTGTAAACGAAATTGAGATTTACAAAAAAGGGAAACAAGCAAGAAGAAAATGTTCACGAGTCAGTATGCTAGTTTAAAACTAAAGAGAGAAAAGATGTTTTTCTCAATAATGATATAGAAAACATTCGAGTGCAAATCGTTTATTATGAAAAAACGCGACATGAATCGATTTTCTTGGAATATCATGACTGAAAAGTCTTTGGATCTGGGTACACATTATCATTAGGAGGAAAACCTTATGAAGTCGCCTTCAAATCTATTTCAAATCTCAAGGGTACTCAATGTCTTGATTCGCTAGAGGTTGTAGAAGAAGATTGAAAAAGTTAGATTGCCAGATAACTGTTTGATACTTTATCCGGAATAATTACATCATTCAATTAGACGGAGTAATATGATACATCTGAAATTCGTGCGATATATCAATTTTTTAATTCAAAAAAGCAAAACACTTGGGATAAATGAAGATTAATTTAGAGAATTAGAGAAAATGGTCGTTAATAAGATTTTGAAAAATTTACAAAATATTTGAATTTGGTTCGATTTTTTCTTTTTAAGCTCAAGAATATTCTGTTTATGGTGTGTTTGGAAAAGAGAAAGATTGAGTGAGCAAGCTTCATTCTCGTCATACCATCAGCTTAGATTATGTACAGTAAATTAAGAGCACATTCAAGCCAATAATTACGGATTATGAGTAGAGCAACAAGAATAGGTCCCTTGATGAATTATTTAATTCCTTAGAGAACTCAATAATATTAAGTAGAAATCCTTGCAAAGAATCGAATCAAATTGGTCTCTACTTCAGTCAATTTCAAGCCTCATATTCAAAATTAAACGATTTTCATAATAATTAAAACAGTCAAATTGAGACGAAAACCTTTTCGGTTTGGAAGATTGCCGGTCTATGAGAAAGTCCCCTGTAGTCCTTTGGTCTAAGTAATTGATTCAGCTTTCTTCCTTCAATGACAAGACCATAGATTCCAGTCTTTAGATCAAATCTTGAGACAAAAGTTTATTTTTTATCTGAGTCCTAGAATTTGAGTGATCAAGAGGTCATAGAAAAGGCTCTAGGGATTTGGCGTTGCAAGATCAATTTTACAGTGTAAAGATAAAATGCATTTTCTCGTTTGTAAAGTGAAAACAATCGGGAGTACTATATTCCGTAAACCTATATTTTGGAAAGTCTTGAATAAACAGTTAAGCCTTGATAAACAATGATAGCTGGAACCTGAAGTATGCAAAACATGAACTATTCACTCAGACAAAAATAAAGCATTGTCGCATTTATCAATGTTGCGTTTCTGAAACAATGAGGAGAAATCGAACGTGCTTTCAATCTCATGATTTGAATCCACATTGGAAACACAAGGGGAACTCATATTTTAAAACAATGGTCACCTAAGTTAGCATTTTAAGTTTAACTTTAGATGTGGTGTTCAACGCTCGATTAGTTACTGGAAAAAGTAGTAGGATTTGGTAAACTTTTTCTCACAAAATCTTGAGAATTTGGAGGATTTAAAAAGAGTCAAAGAATTCTCAAAGTTAACAGTTAAATATAAAAGGCTATTTTCTAATCCAATCAATGATATACATTGTCAAAATTGCTTAGAGATCAGAGATTGACAATGGGTCTTAGGCTAGGGGAAATTGATTTGAAGAAATTCGGTTCTTCTCATTTGATTTCACCTCAAACTATGCTTTACTAAGACTAAACACGTTTGAAGAGCTCTTATTATTTCTCGATAACAAAACTCTTGAATAAATTAAGGGAGTGATAAACTGTCATTCGACTCAAGTAGACTCTCCCTCATCGAAGTAGAGTAGGATTTTTCATAGTTGACGTGATTCCTTCTAGCTCTAATCGGACGTCAGTTGGGATGAGAAGAGTATTGCGTTAGTTAACGATCTCTGTTGATTCTTTATGATTTGGAGGAGGGATTCAAAAAAATGATCGAATCATACTGAAAGATTTTCTTATTTTACACATGAGACTCCTAATTTTGAACTAACACAATATTCTGAACCAATGTATACGGAAAGACTTCTCATCATCCTTAACTCAGTCGTACGGTCTAAGGATGAATGGTTAAAAAAAGAAATAAGAGAGAGGTTGTGTCAATTAGAAAGACTAGTGTTAGGTGTGAAGACTTGAGATGGTTGTGTAAAATAGTTGATGCATAAAAAGTGATACATAGAACGGATCAGAGATTCAGTCATCCGTTTTGGCATATGGGAGGTTTGTCCAAGTGCGTGGGTTAATTATTTGAAATTATCAAATTAATACAAATTTGATTAGTAATTCCCAATTCCCAAATTATTTTCTGGGATATTTAAGAAGAAAAAATTCGCTTTAAATTCAAATTTTTATGAAAAAATATGTTTATCTTATAAAAACCCAGAGTACAAGGCTAGATTTTGAATTGACATCTCTTCAACTGCCTTGTTGATTCCTTCTCATGTTTCATCTTGGAGCTTCTATCCATCCTAATATAAGTCAAAAGAGTGTACACTAACAAGGTGACCGCAGAGACACCCAAAATGCCGAGACTATAAAAGACATCTCTCTGCTTTTCGCTCAGACGCTCGAGAAAGGGATAGACATAATACTTGTACCGAGTAATGTGGAACTCTAGGAGCCAAAAGTAGCCGCCAGTCATGCCGAGTATCACCAATATGGCCACTATGAAATACGGCTTCGTGGAATGGTCCAGGGCGACTTCAATACAACAGGCGATGAACGGTATTGTATGCGTGGCATGATGTCCGATTTTCGAGAGCCTCTTCGCCTTCTCCGGATCAATAATTAGATCCTTATCATAAATGAACAACGTCCAGAATGTCAACATGACGATAAAGGATTGAGATAGGGCGATACATGAAATAGTCATGATAACACGATTCAGCTTGTAGATTGACATGGCTACTGTGGCATAATAATGAATTGCCTGTAAGAGCAAGTGTAACAGACTCAGATATAACATGGCAAGTTGGTAGTCACGCTTCAAATGACGCTCAACAGCATAGAAGAATATAAAGACGAATGTGGAACCAAAGGTTAGACGTACAGAGTTCTTTGTGTGTAGATTTGCCATAAATCTACATTTGAGTGAGATTTATGGATTTGTAGTCAAATAATCTTTTCAACCTCTACGCAATTTATTTTACAATTCAGATATTTTTTCCTTTTCGTACAAATACTTTGCTTATAAACTTGAGTTGTAAATCAATATAATCCTGTTCATGTTTGATTTCTACCGAATTTCATTTTATCCCATTTTTAGCATGACAGCTACTTTCAAAAAGGGGCTTTAATTGCACGGTAGCCAAATTATAATTTTAAGCCGATCAGAAGAAATGATTATTTGTCACATAGCGATCAATTCTATTTTGTACATTTAATTTAATTTGGCGTGGCATGTATCTCCATGGAAGCTCACTGTTATACTATAACAGTGTTATACAGGTAGAAATAAATTGAAATTTCTCTCTACATTTGAACTGTGATAAACGAATTTTTTCGCCCTACAACTTTGCAATCGAATAAATTTTCATCTAAAGAATGCCAAAGTCAGAAATTCTTCTTATTGCAGTGCGAATCCAAGGAAAAGGGTGTTGCGCTAAATTCAAATATTCGCAAATTCTCAAAGTAGGTGTCAGAAGAGGTCTTCTATTTGTGTATTATTCTACTGAATAGAAAGATTGACGAGAAACGAGGATTCCCTGAAAATCTTCACACCAGAGGAAGAAAAAAAATAACTTTTCAATTTCCAAGCTGAACTCCTCATGGGAACTTAAATAAAGCTCAATTTCTATGAGAAAATTGATCAACTCGACGAGAAAGAAATTATCTACGAAGCCATTGTTGACATGTATTGGCCACATCGAAAGCAAGAGCATATGAGACAAGAGGGGGAAGGGAGAAATGTTCTAGAGTAAGAAACAACAAGCTTGAGCACAAAGAGATTGCTTTTAAGGGAACATAAAAGACGAGAATTTCATATTACATCAAACTGGTGTAATGCTAGAACGACTGCGAATAATTTTTGAAAGTGATTCCAAGGTTACTACTCTCTTTGATTCAGTTAGCTAACGTGGTTTAAAAAGGTCAGAAAAATAGCAAAAGATAGTTTATTAACCCGGGTAAACCCCTTGGGACACTGGTGTCCCGTTAAGAAAAAGTTGAAAATACTACTAGAAAAATGCATCCATAAAACTCAAAATGTATAGCATTTTATAGACAAATGAATCAGCTTTTGATTGGTGTAATTATCTTCTCAACAAAAAAAAGTTTTGCTATCAACAAAATTGCCATTTTAATTATCCAAATTTTAATTTTCAAAAATCTTAAAACCGATGTAACTTTGACATAATGCATCCGAATTGTCCCAACATTTTTTTGATTTAAAGATGGTCATCCTAAGGTTACTAAGAATTTGTAAGTATTTCAAAATAATGCACTGATCTTCGAGAACACTAAGATTATTCACTTATTATACTGAAGTAAAAATTAAATCCATTTTGATATACCCGGGTTAAATATGTCGTTTGGTTTTCGAGATACCAAGTTAGCATTTTTCTGGTCAAATATTCTAACTGTTATTTATTTTGCAAATTATGGTTTCTAAATTCTGCCAGTATCTATTTCTAAAATAAACGATCAAACCATAAAATTCTTAAGACATTTCTCGTCTTACCAAGTCCTAAAAATAATTATTCTACACTTCTGTAAAAAAATTATATTGGGTAGACTTGTGGAAGTTAGTTTGATGTTCAAAAGACCCTATTTTCTGCCAAGATTTGGAGTGGAAAAGAATCAAATTTAGACAACCAGAATTATCCTAGTTACCACTTGATAGAGAATAAATAATAAATCAAACTGTTTTCTCAAAAGGGTTCAGTAAAGTAAAAGAGAGAGTTAATTAATAAAAAACACATGAACCTTGTTTGTTAATTTTCAGTTTCTCTTCAACTAAACTCTGAACTAAAAGGTACGTAAATGCTAGTTAACATTAGTAGAGGTGTAGATCATTAATAATAAACAAATGGGAAATGTTAACAGAAAGAAATTTTCAAAAAATGTACACCTATTAATTTATGGGTTTAAATATCAGTATTGTTAATGTTTTGAGAAGCTATTCTTGAAATGAGAAAAATATGTGTTTTCTGACATTCTCAGAAATGGTTCAAATAAAAGGCTTCTGAGAATAACAAGAGAGTCCTGTTCTAAATATTTTTATAGATTTTTAGAAAGGAATTTTCTGAATTGAAATAAACTTGAAAATTAATTATTTTTGAGTGTGTCTTTGTGTGTGAGAATAATATTAGCAACAAAAATCATATTTATATTTCATTATTCAATTCAAAAAATCTTTGTTATGAGCTTAATCGAGTAATTATTTGATATCATCTCCAAGTGAGACCCATCCGGTTCTAAAGGGGTGGAAATAAGAAGTGAAATACTTGGAAAAGATATATTTTAACTTTATATATACCCAGTTTTTGATGCAACAGTTGATTAATTACTGTCAAATTAAAAATGTGTAATAAAGTTCATGAATCAGTTCCTCTTGCATTTTAAATTCATTAATTAATAAAAGACCCTTTGCTGAATTGAAATTTTAGAGTGAAAAATTCTGTAGATATTAATCTGGTGATTTTTCCTTACCAAACTAACAGTATGACAGCAGAGATTAACTCATAAAAAATTATCTCTAGAGTGTTATGCAATTGATTCTCTCTCGAAAAATGTCTTATCTTTTATTATTTTTGTACGAGAGTTGAATGGGAATTTTTCTTCTTTCTGATAAATCTTTTCGCTTCATTCAAAGTTGGTTCATTCAGCTTTTGGGGCCTACCCCAGTTTTCTAATTATTTTTATTATGAGTGGTTTTGCTTGACAAGTTTGAAATTATAGAAGTTTAAATATTTTAATTGAGAACATGATGAAAATGAGTGAACAAGAGGATTTAATCATTAGTGTATTTGAAAACTTCCCATGTTTCTCTTTTTATTTCCCAGGAAAAACGTGGAACTGACTTGATGACTCATCACTGATGACTAGGGCTACCAAATGCATATTTTAGCTAGAAATTTGTTCCGATTTGCGTGTTTTACATGGTAAAAAAAGTAATTTTGCATATTTCTAAGATTACTGTGCATATTTTTTAGAAAGGAATGCATATTTTGGGTAGCTCTATGACTCATCAGTAAACAAAAGATTTTAATTGAGTAAGAAATGATGCTTGTCATGCAAAACATGGGATCTAATCTGGGATAGATTATGTTTTTCAAGTTTTTCTCTTTTCATTTCAACAAGCCGTCTTCAATACTATAAATGTGATATATTCTGTGTATACCTGCAACCAAAAAAAAATTTTGCTAATTTTGAGTTAGCATTTATAGTTTTGGTGGCTCATCTGACTGATTTGGGTGACACAATATTCATTCAAACAACGTCTTGAAACCCAAATAGTAGAGAAAAAACGATCTTCTTTCAAGATCCTACATTCAGTTTATAGATCTGAGGCCCCCATTGCTGAAAGCAGGGTTTTTTAAATTAACCAAAAATTAAAATGACAGCAAGATTTTCAAATTTTAAAAAGGTAGAAAAAAATATCAGAAGCCGATTGCAAATCAAAAATAGGAAAAATTACATGACAAGAGAAAAATGGTAGGTTTATCAATTGACTCACATAACTAGATTGTAGAGAATAGAAGGCCATGTTTTGGGTCTCTCCAAAAAGTCGTAGACCATAGTCTGGACCTTGCGGTAATTCGTCTCATTCTTAAAGTACGCCGTGTGATTTAGGTCGACTGAAATAGGGGATTCATAGGTTAGTGGAGGGATTTACCAAGAAAGTTGCGTGTTCTACTTAGTTTCTGAGGTGAACGAGATTTTGATGGGAACATTTCATTTCTGGACGGTAATACTATCCAAGGATTGAGCAGTTTATGTTTTAAATGAAGAGAGAATTATAATTTCATCATCACTTTAATCGTGTTAAGGGGGAGATTTTGTATAAGAATTATTCCCCACATTCTGATTGTAGGAGGGACTTTTGAACCAATCAAAATTAAATTCACAGCCATCCTATTGATTAATGGGATTTCTATCAAAAATAAAGCCAATTTGCTAAGAGTTCACTATTACGGAGTAGAACTGATAAAAACATGAACCGCCAGTGGCATAGCTGTGCATTTCCTATGTAAACTCTACTTTAGTGTTTAGATTTTAGTGAAATTTACAATGGGTTATGTTATTTTATAAGTATTGTTATTGGTGATACTCGTGAGTAATATGATGATTTTGGTTGAAATAACATGTAAATGTATAAATCTTGAGATAATAAAAAGGGGACTCTCGTATCTCTGCTCAAAAGTGATTTCAAGAGATGAAAAATTCTATCTCTCCTAAAGAAGAAACTTGGAAAAAATCGAAGGTAAAATAGAAACAGGCCTAAAGGTCTAAAAATTTTAGACTAAAATGAATGCTAAAGATACTCGTATTTTAATTTTTTTTATGTATTAGGAAGAAATATTTTTCAGATTACCAGACTACGATATCCAGATCCTAATCTTTCAAATACTAAATTAGAATTTCTAATCATAAAGAGATTCTCAGAAAACTCACATGAAATGAGATTGGAATTGTATATTTAACGGAAAAGTATCAATTTTATATCGACGCAGTGTTTTATTAGTTTGGAAATGTCCACCGAAATTTGTAGAACATCATTGAAACAACATGAGAGTTTAAATTGATTGACAATAGTGGAATCATTAAAACATTAGAATCTTAAAAGGGTAATTCTTTTGTTAATCTGAATGTTACAGAGATTGGTACCTGTTCAGATAATTATATAACTTAAAAATGAGTGGATGGGGTGCTTATTGTGATCGGCTGACAATTGATAAAGGAGAATTTGCAGTCATATTATCCTTGGCTGGTGCAATCGAAGCTCAGAGCAAAGATTGTCCTGTAAGTTTGCATTTTTTATCAAATTCAGATGTCAGCTAAAGAAATTGGCGAAGCTTTTAAAGCTCTCTCTGATGCTTCGATGGCAATCAACATTAAAGGTAAAAAACTCATCAAAATCGTCAGAACAGAAGAAGAAATAAAAGCAAAGGCATCAACTGCTGTTTGCTGCATTAAGAAGACAAAAACCATTGTTCTAATTAGCGGAACTTATCTCGACGAAAATGTTCCTCAGAATGCCCTAGAAGATAAATACAACAAATTGATCACTCTAGCTGATTACATTATTTCAACTGGTTACTAAATTGTGTTCTTTACTGAATAAACATTTTATTTTCTCGAAATATCACAAAATTTTCAGACTCATAAATAACTACTCAGATTTCAAAAGCGAAATAATTTAAAACAGATGTAGAATTCACTTGAGAATTTGATCGATTAAAAACCCTAAAGAATGATTCATAATGAATTTCAATCAGATATTGATTTTAATCTATTTACATTTTAAGATAATTTTTTCTAGAGTGTGTAGAACGTCAATTACTCTGAATGAAGATTGCATTTTTCATAAATTTAAAAATTGAAATCAATTTTCAGTATTTAAGAGTACTGAGTCGTTCATCCAATGATTGGATTCCAATCGATTTATCAAGGATAAACTAAGGGTTCTCTATTGCATCAAGAGACGAAAATTATACCATAGTTACAATATTGCATCAGAAAGCAGAGAAACATGTAAATAAAATCAATGAATAAAAAGTAGATCATTTGCGAAAATTAACAAAGTTTGAAAGAAAAAATCCATTCAACTGAATAAAGTCTTTTGAATAAACCCAATTAGAAACTTTAAGAAAAGATTAAGCAAAAAACTAACTTTAATGAATAAGCAGTCAAAAATGGTGGAAAAATCTACAATGCAGCTATCGTAGTGAAATTTGAGAACGGCTTTATGTTATAGAAATCTAAAATATCATCCCTCCCCTTATTGCCAATAAAGATTTTCCATACTCTGATACTGTGATAATAGATTTATAACTATTATTTTTGAAAAAAAATTCTATTCGCGCAAAATAAGAATTGAGTGAGTTTAGAACTTTTAACAAACCTTGTAATAAGCCATAACTAGTAATCGTCGAGACTAGTAATCATAAATAGATCAATAGAGTGGAAATACGGACTCAATATAACTTAAAAGTGTGATTTCGAGTTTCTAAATTTAGAGCAACATTGTGAATTAATTTCAAATTGAAAGGTTCAATCCTGAGTAAAAGAACATAAATCATCACATCAAATTTTGTTTATAATTATCTAGATTTAGAAATTTTAGAAACTCAAATCGATTTGAATTAATGCCAATTTCAGGCTCTATCAATGTCCATAATATTACGTCGGGATCGCATGCTTGATCAGCTTAAAGAAGAACTAGTGACAACAGAAATAAAATATCTCTCTTATCTAACACAAATACATGAAGTAAGTATATTTTCGCCTCTATCATCATTCAGGAATTCTACAATCCCCTCAAATCTCTTGACTATGTCACTAATATTGATGTGGAGGCAATTTTTCAATCCATTGACTCCCTTATTTGGTTATCGAAATTTCTCCTTCAAAATATTAAAACAAAGGGATTATCTTCATCCTTCCCTCCTCTTTCGCCTTTCTTCAAGCTCTACTCCGAGTACGCTAAAAACCACGGTATTTCACTCTACAGATTAAACCATCTTATGGAGTACAATGATCAATTCGCCTTCTTTGTCACTCAGAGGGAAAACAAGTTAAACATGAAACTGCCAGCCCTTTTAATTATGCCGGTCCAGAGAATTCCTCGTCTTGAAATGATCCTGAAAGAAATCAGCACATTGTCCTTGAAAAACGATCACATTTCGGAGATGCAAATTCAAGAAGTTCTCAAAACTGTCGAAGAATCTGAAAAGTTTAATCTGACCCATTTCGAAGGTCTCTCGCTAGCTTCAATGCAATACCTGGAGTCTTACTTTTCCATAAACTCTACAGCAAAGCATATCAACGTTTATCTCAAGGAACAAGACTTTGCCCAGATTTCTCTAATACTGCAAAAGAAATTAATTGGGGACTCCAAACGGGGCCTTTTATTTGCGCCTGGGAGGTATTTAATGAAGTATGGGATCCTTAACAAAATAAACGACACCAACGGATCCCTTGAATCGAGGCTGTTCATTCTAATGACTGATATAATCATCTACGCAAAGCCTCTGATGAAACCGTTTGTTAAAGCCAATGACAATTTGAGTGATAAACTACCCTGGACAGCTAACTTTGCAGATTTCATCTCCAAGGCTAAATCTTTCAATTTGAGGCACAGCAGTATCTCCACTTATTCCACCGCTTCTTCTTTGCCGTCAGATCGCTCTTCAACTCTCGTGCAACGTGTACAAAATGACGCTTTGAACGATAACCTCGACATTGATCCTTTGGATCAGAATATTCAGTTCAATAATGTCAAGGTACTGCCCTTGCACTATTGCAGTGTTAGACTCATTTCTAATTCTGTCGACGAGGACGTTGACTTGGGTGAGAATTGTACACATCTATTGCACTTCTTAAAACCTCTTGGCTCCCTCAAAGTATATAAATCCTTTTTTTTTCTAAAATCTAGATGAAACTCTTCCTGAAAATCCGATTGACAAGGATAAGGAAAATATTTCCACAGTATTTCTGGTGAGTCTCCCTCTAGATTCATGAACATGGACTCTTGTTACAATTTATTTTCGTCTCTAGTTATCCTGTCGTAGTTCCCGGGTCATGGTTATGATCAAAAACTTTGGTACAGCCAAACAGTGGATATCCGACATTGAAAGAGCCATAACGTTAGTTCCAAGTTATCCAATAATAGTATTATTATAATACATGTATTATTCTATTTCTCATAAACAGCAGAAACAACGTATCAGAATATGCCTTTAACTGTCCGAGTCACGTCATTAATCCGTGCTATTGCAAAATCAAAAGCAGGAAAAATATAATTATTCTCTTGATAATTCATGTTTACTTTTTGCAGAGAATGTTGCAAAAATCGACAAAGCTTGAGAAAGCTCAGCAGTGCCAAGCGCCCAATGAAAGTTAACCGATTCCTCGCTCATGAATCATTTATCAACAGAAACAGATGCGGTGATCGCCTTACTTTCAGTCCAACAGATGTAAGTGTCAAGAGTTGCAAATTTAATTTAAAATGTAACTATTTTCTTAATTAAGAATGGAGAAAACAAAGAGAACTGTCAATCAAAATCGATGGAAATATCCAAAGTGAGTTGGACACTCAAACCTCTATCAAGTCTTTTATTAATGATTTCTTTCTTTTAGTTGCGTATAACAAATAGTGAGACAAGACATTTCTGTAAAATATTAAACTTTTATAAACTTTTTCTAATTTCCAAGCTTTTGCCGAAGATAAGGTTCTAAAAGAATCTATTAACAGGTAAGCATTTACATTTTTAAAATATATTTATAATATTTAATATTTTCCAATTTTAGGAATAGCCGTTGCAGCGTAATGTAATCTTTTGATATTTATAACTGTCTAGCATTTTGTTTATAACTTTATTTTGAATTGTTAAATACATTTTTCTTAAATTTATGACTATGTCTTCTCTGTCTATAAAACAGTATACTCAGGGAGACTCTTCCATTGAAAAAATTAATTCAATATTAATTATAGAATTGAATACACACGAAATTCTTAAACAATAAAGTTATTTAAGAAAATTTGTTTAAGCTCACTTAATATAGTTTTAGATCAAACTCAAATTTTTACTAGCGCTTAATGGATTGTATCAAGAAAGACTACCCCAAACTCTTGAATGAATTTGTCTACAAGGAAACCTTATGGTGTGACTGGACCAATCTAGAGACTTTAAATCACATAGAGAATGAATTGATTTTCAAGGAAAATGATATCCTTTTGGTCAGTTATCCCAAGTGCGGAAACACCATTTTAAGCGAAATGCTCTGGCTACTAAAGAATTCCATCCAGCAATCTCCAGAGGAAGCATTCACTTCAGCCTTATCGAAAACACTATATTCACGAGTACCATTCCTCGAAGTGACCAACATGTTTTCCACATTTGACGATTTCCTTGAGGACTCAACAACCCCTCTCAATTACTTGAAATCCGATAGAAAAAGAAGTGAGATAATCAAGACACATTTGCCTTGGTCAAATCTCGAGGTCTGCTTTAAACGCCACCTCGTTGAAGGTAAGCCATTTCCCAAAGTCGTCTTTGTCACTAGAAATCCCAAAGACGCCCTAGTTTCAATGGACCACTTTTATCGACTCTGCGAAGAGCTAGGTCCTTATACAGGGGAATTTAGTGACTTTTTTAACATGTGGCTAGACGGTTGCATCGTTAATGGGGACTACAGGAAGTTCCATCAGGAATGGTTTAGAGGAATGCTCGAATTATCCCAGAATAACATTCCCATTCAAATGTTCCTTTACGAGGACTGCGTACAGTCACCAGAGGGGGTAATCAAAAAGTTGAAGGATTTCCTATTTCCAACATTTTCTCATGAAAACTTGCCAGGGATAATTGAGCGAATAGCGGAGCATACAAAGTTCAACAAGATGAAGGACAACAAAATGGTAAACTACCAAGGCGTAGACATGATGGTGGAGGGCGTCCCATTCATGAGGAAGGGAGTTGTTTGTGATTGGAGGGGCAAGTTTAGAGATTGTCAAAATCAAGAATTTACCAAATCTTATGAAAATTTTCTCAATCCAAGCGATGCAAACGAATTCTATCGAGATTATCTACAAGAGATTACTCAATATCTTTCTGCCTAGGAAAAAGACAAGAAATCGATAATTTATAAATAAAAATTGTTATTCTTCACAATGTTCTTACGAAAGATGTTACCAAAGGCATCCACAACGATAAACTTGAGGGAACCATTCCAGTTGATTGGTAGATAATTGGGAATGCAGATTTTGGTGACCTTTTGAGAGATGGTGAATCTCTGCACCTTGTAGAGGTGTTCGTCAAAGAGGTTGAATTTCTTGGTCAACCCAAGGGCAACGTCACTATCGTTAAAGCGCACCTGGACTGTGTGAAGTGGGTTCTGAGAGTTGAGATGGTTTCTGGAAAAGGTTAAATATTCTCAGTACCACGTGAATCTTTCAATAATAAAAATAGCAAGTGAATTCATTAATAAAATGTTACACATGATGCAATTTTCTCGAGTCAAGAAAACGTCCATAAAATAAGAGTTGAACTAAGTTGAAATTAATCTAAAAATTAACATTTCATGCAATTTTTTGGCTTGAAGAACTAAACTGATTGCTAGAAATATTGATCATCAGCTGGGTTGGAATTAAATCTTAAGTTTTAAATCAGGGGGATGAGGCGACTTACTCCTCTATTGAAAATTGGCCATCTCGCGGCTTCCTTTCAGGATTGAGCCATCTATTGTAAGGAAGAGTTTAAAATGATATGTTACTTTGAATTTTCTAGAATAAGAATCGAAGCTGATCCCCAAAATGCTTCTCCAAAATGCCCGAGACTAGAACAGGTTGATTGGGAGATCTCACAGGGTTTCTCATTGGTTATGTCAAAATTCACCAAAAAGGATAAACGTTCAAATGTCAAATTTGCAAAATTAACACTACTTCCGTCCGGCTTCCCAAAACACTGGCTGCAAATTTCAGAAGGGAAAGTGAATATTCTAAAAGAGTCGTCACCACCACGATTCATGATTCCGTTGTCGACATGATCCAAGTCCAAGCAGTGACCCAGCTCATGGGCAATCGTTCCAATAGAATGAAAAAGGTTATCTGCAACGCTTCCGTGGTCAATGTTTTCATCAAAGAATTTCATCAAATCGACCTTTTCTTGGTTTCGAAAGGCAGCGTAAATCTCGTCATAACTACCAGGCCATGAATATGAAAGGGAGGAGCTGATTAGAGCCAAATTCTTGGTCCCAATGTTTATATAGAAAGGATTTCTTGAGGTTTTTTCTGTGAAATTCAACGGTAAATTATCAGCTGAATAGTATTCATTGTGTCCAATCAGGGCTATGAAAATCAAATTATTCTCTGCGTATTTGAGTTCAATAATATCGCGAAATAAATACCATAATTGATTCTTTGTGTACTTTTTTGCAGTTTTCGAGTCAACATCTAGTACGATTTTGTCAAAAGATTCACAAGAGTTGAGAAGAAAAGTTAGATTTTTCTTTGTTTCTCTCTGGAGAGTTTCTAGGAAGAAGCATTGGACAATTTCAAGGATTGTATTAAACTTTGAGCGCAACTCTTTTTGCTCAAGTGAGTCAGCAAAGTAAACAATGACAGGCTGAATACGGAATGTTGATTCAGATGTTACAAAATTCAAGTTTATGTAGTGAATAATATGACCACATGAAATCTTGATATTGTTCACGCCGTGGAAAAATTTAAAGAGATGCTTAAAGCATTTATCTTGATTAGTAGGGACGATTATGTCGTTTAACTTCAAGATTGGTGATTTGCAATTGGGAGAAAGTCTTCCTTTGAGGAGAATGAGCTCTTGAAAGATTTTCTGATCATCTTTTACATTTAAATAAATAACATGAGCCATTTTGTAGAGACTTTACACGTGAGAATCATGATAATAGGTTGATTACCATCTGATGTAATATTTTTATATAATTTACCTGCTTAAACAAGGTCAAAAGAAGATGCTAGCATTATTTTGTTTAAAACCTTAAATTTCACTTTCAAACTATAGTTCTATTTTTCATTTCATAGATAAACATGTTCATGAGAAGGAGTAAATTCAAGCATGTTTTTGGCAAACCAAATAAGAAAGAGTTCTGCTACGAGGATATCCGAATCACAAAGAGCAGTTGGGATTCTACATTCTGCGCTGTTAATCCAAAATACCTCGCTATTATCACAGAGGCTGGAGGCGGTGGCGCATTTCTCGTTCATCCAATCGAGAAAGTGAGTACTATTCAATATTTATTCTTTTTTACCATTTCACTTTTATGTTTTGAATCCAACTATAGTTGAAAAATTCCTGAGTAACATGACTCAATTATTCAGTGTGAAGTTAACAGTTTAAAAATACTATTATTTAAGGGTGCTTCTAGAGGTGAATTGTGATAAAAAGCTGTATTTATAAGAAAGGGGTCGATTGAAGTATTTTAAAAATCAATTATTTTTGGCACACGGCAAATTCTCATTTGTATTCTGGGACCTGTGAGATTTAGGTTGTAGAATCTCAAACTCCTTATTATGATGGCTAAGTCAAAGCAACGTCAATATTTATTTACTTTTCGGATTTTATGCCTAATTTCTGTGTTTGGGTAAAAAATGATATTTTTAAAAATAAAATTAAATCAAAAATTTGCCAAATAAAGTATGGCAGAATCGACCGAGACACGCCATTAGTGGCGGGCCATAAAGCAGCTGTCTTGGACATCCAATGGTGCCCGCACAATGATGACCTAATCGCCAGCGCCTCTGAAGATTGCACAGTCAAAGTCTGGCAGATCCCCGAGGGCGGTCTAGAGCCAAAGACCAACCTAACAGAACCCATCGCTGATTTATGCGCCCACCAGAGGAGGGTTGGCCTAGTCGTATGGCATCCAACGGCCGAGCATGTTCTTCTATCAGCTGGCGCTGATAACATGGTCTTCATCTGGAAGGTGAGCACAGAGGAGCCGTTGATCGAGATCAACTTCCCCGAAATGATTCTCTCAGCCAGTTTCAACTTGAACGGCTCCAAGCTCGTTACTACCTGCAAGGACCGTGTAACTCGCGTTGTAGACCCTAGGACGGGAAAGATCCTTGAAGAGGGCATTTGCCATCAGGGCGCTAAGCCGCAGCAGGCCATTTACTTGAAGGATGATCGAATCTTCACTACTGGCTTCTCTCCAATGAGCGAACGACAATATGCCCTCTGGAAAGATGTACGTTGCTTACATTAAAATTATCCTTAAAATAGGACATTAAGTACACGGTTTTATGTTTAAAAAGTTATCTTTTTAGTTTTTTTGTACTTTTAACCAAAAAGGGCTCTTGTTTTTGCTTAAACTCCATCATTATTCATTGAAGCTCTTACGCAATATCTTGCCTTGAGAATCTTTATTTTGTGGATTTTAATTTATGATCCAAATTCCTGTTTGTCACGTCGTGTTTTACTTTAAAGAAATAGTTTTATTCATAATTTTAGTAAAAATGAGAATTCTAAAATATAAAATTAAGATTCTTTCGTAACATATCATCAGATTAGCTATTCCAATATTTCAGGCCAATTTAACCTAAATCTGAGTTGGAATTAAATTGATTATTATCGATTTATTCTTGGGTCAAGATAGGAAGTTTCTTGTTAGTTTTCTAAGAGATACTATTTATGACATAATTCTTTTAGGATAACCTCAAAGATCCAATAAATACGCAAGAGATTGACACAAGCAATGGAGTCCTATTCATCTTCTACGACCCCGATACCAACATGGTCTATCTATGTGGGAAAGTGAGTGCTGAGCCTTGAAAGGCCCTCTGGCATCAAACCATCAACAACTTTTTATTCTAGGGAGACAGTACAATAAGATATTTCGAAGTAACCGAGGAAGACCCACACGTACACTACATCAACATGTTGACCAGCTCAGACCCCCAACGCGGCATGGGCTGGATGCCAAAGCGTGGCCTAAATGTCAACCAAAATGAAATTGCCCGCTTCTTCAAATTACACGCCCGAGGTCTCTGTGAAGTGATCCCCTTCACGGTCCCGAGGAAGTCAGAATTATTTCAAGACGATCTCTACCCAGATACCTATAGCGACGTGCCAGCCCTTACCGCCGAAGAATGGTTCTCTGGGAAAGATGCTCAACCAGTACTTGTGAGTAATATCAATATTTTTCAAGACAGTGTACACTAGAAGTAGACTCGATAATGTTATTAATGTGTGTGTGTGTGTGTTTGTGTAGTAATAATATTGACTTGAAATAATAAGATTGTCAGCAGAGAAATGCGATCGAATTTGAATCGAAAGTGAACCTGAATCGCATGTCCATTTATAGTCATTAGACTTTCTCTAAACATTATAATCTCTAAGTGTGTGAGTGTTTGTGTGTGTGTCTGTACATAATAATGTAGTAGCTTTTTGAATATGTGTAGGCGTAAATTCATTCAAATTCTCTCTCTCTCTCTCTACAAGCATACAATGAATTCATGGTGCAGACTTAATCATTCATAAACATTTTTTCAACTATTTTAAAAGTGGGCGATTTTATGCATTTGAAAAGGTTTCCTACCTACCTCCCCCCCCCATTCAGTGTACGCTTGTGTGAGCTCTAGTCTTTTTGAGGTTTCTGTTCAGATAGGATCAGATAAATGTGTATTTTCCCTTTCCCTGTGTATGAATCATATTGATTAGAATTCGTAGTTTTTGTTGTTGCTATTTTTATTTTCTGTAAATAACTCACAAGCCCCTTTTTTCTTGCCAACCAAAAATTCTAGGTTTCCTTGAAGGATGCATTCTTGAAGAAAGAGAAGCAAAGTAAACTTGTCAAGTCGGCAATAAAAACGACTTCTGTGGCGAAAACCCCAAAAACTGAAAATTTGGCCGCCGCCAAGAATCCGTCAAAATCGGCCTCCAAAGAGCCCTCTCCACAGCCGACGAGTCAAGTCAACGGAGAACCTAAATCTGATGGTCAGGTAGGTTGAATGAATAACCACTTTATATTTATATTTTTGATTGGTTAAAACTTCAACTAAATTTATTGAAGGGACCATTTTTGATTTCCACCCCAGTTATGAGCAGTAAATCAAGTGCCAGCCTCTCGTTAATAATTAGACTTGATTGATTTATTTCACAGTTTTTCAACATGTGTGAAATCAATTCTCTCTCTCACCAAAATCAAAACAAGATCTCGGCTCTCATGTTAACTAAGAGAAAAATACAATACAATTAATAACTGATTCTGTTTATGCTCTGTCTATTACTCATAAAGTCTCATCTCTCTCTCTTTTTTAAGAGCCACCTTTTTCTCTTTTGTTTTTCTATTAACAACAAAAATCTATAAATCCGTTCAAGGTCATGCTTAGTTCTCAAAGCCTTTGAGAACAACTTTGGGTCGGACTACACAAATCCAATTTCAATATACAGTACCTCAGTAATAGAGTTTGGAGTGGACAGAATAAGGGAAAGAGGGGTCACATAAAACCTTTTTATTTCTTATTTTTTTCTCAAAAATCCCAGCCGAACCCTTAAAGTACATAATAATTAGTGACTCATTGGTTATATCAGCTCTTGAGGTGAAAAAGGGGGTCTCAATGAGTGATTCAATCACAGTGAT
>JJOG01003744.1:0-14191 GCA_000715275.1 Gyrodactylus salaris
GAACAAACTTGCAAGACTCGGACTAGATGTGGTTCCTCATTCTCCTTATTCAGCTGATGTGGCTCTATCAGATTATCGCATTTTCAGGTCATTAACACATTTCATTTCCAGAAGAAACTTCCGAAATGATGAAGAGGTAAAATAAACCAAAATTACTATACTGCCTTAAAAGCCTCAAATTTCTTCAGAAGAGGGATCTATGGATTGCTTGAGTGACTGGAAAAGACTATGGCAGCTAATGGTCGATAGTTTGAAGAATAAAATGCTTTAATTCAAGAGATATTTAATTTTTATGGAAAATGTCCAATTTGAGATGAATCAACCTAATAATTCTTCCTAAAATAATATACAAAAATATGTATTATCAATAAATTTGACGAATTTATTGCCGATTTTACAGCTGAGAAGGCTCTCAATTGATTGTAACTCGTCAGGATAAGTTCAAACGTACTTTGACATACACTTTAATAAATAGGATTTTTCAAGACTTCTCCTCTTTATATATGCATCATTTAGGGGCTATTCTTTTAAACGAATTATCGTTTGGAAAGAGTTGTACATTATTAATAAAGAAAATGCAATGTAATAGGATAATTAATGCATAGATTATTAATAACTGATAATTAGAGGTTGATTCTGCGATTAGAAGTGAATTAATCACCTGCGATAGAGAATTATAATCACTGAAAATTATGGAAAAAGTTCAATTTTATATTTATGCAAAAATATATGTCAAAATATGCAAATGCATATATTCTACTCAGGCCTATGCCTACACTATTGCATTTATGTGTTTTAACAACTGCTCTTTAAAAATATCAAATAATAGAAAATCTACATTTGGAGATTTTTCCTCTGAATTATTTTGAAAGAGATTCTACGCGCGTCTCAGATTGAGAAAGAACTTTTAAAAAGAAGAATAAAACACCATTTTCCGGAGTAGGGTTTAACATATGACAGACTAAAAGCTGCTCACCTTTGATGGCCCCTGACCGCCGTCGTCATTGTCGTCGTTGTGACCGGTGCGAGACTGCTTTTGTTTATCATCACGCTTCTTCTTCCTCTTATTCAGATGGGACGGTGTTTTACTGCGCTTGTTAGGCGACTGTGAGTTTCTATTATTAGTGCCTGGTTGTCGGTAATTCCGGTGGCGAAAGTTGGTCGTTTTCGCCCTACCACCAGACTCGAGTTTAACGCCGTCCTTATTACTTCTGGTCTCTGTGGCTGGGTGTCTTGCACCGACTTTACTCACCTTGAGAGAGAGGGAGAAATGTTAAAAATTAATTAATTTTTTGATCTATTAATTTTTTGATCTATTAATTAGTAGTGAGCATAGTATTGAAAGAAGGGCTCACTTTTCGACTATCCTGCCTCCATTCAGAATCAAGGGGCACGTTAGTATTCCTATCCTGGACAAAGGTCGATTCCAGATTCTGAGATGATGGATTTTTATTAGAATTAGAAAAATATATAAAAAGGCCATTGACACTCACTGAAATTGCTTCAGAGAATTGACAACTCTGCTTGTTGAAATTCATGGGGATGAGAAGACCCGTACGAATCGGTTCGATGAGGTTCACTGCAAAGGTCGGCAGTTCCATGAGAGAGATAATGGGCAGGCTGAAGAAGATGTGCTGACAGACCTCAAGGGGGTTGACTTGATTGAGAATCAATCTAATGAACAACGATTAGTGGGATTAAAAAGGACCTTATTAGATTGCATTCTCCGCTAAATCATGAATTTCTAAAGAAAGTCATGGTCAAAGATAAAATATTTCTGACTAAAAGACCTGATCATTCCTTACATATATTTATTTTAAAGTAAGGATATTTATTTTGGAATAGTGTCAAATAACATATTCATAGTGTGAATTTCACACAGTCAAAAGCATCAAACATGCATAAAAAAGTATACAAAATGTATATTTCACATACGCCCACACAGTGTAATTTGTTATCTTGAGCTGTGATTGGTTTAATTTTCGGTAATCCAAGTACGAATTTTTTTGATTTGGTGTTTATTAAAAAGACATCAATAAAGCTTCACGTTTTCGACTCACTTTCTCTTCAAGCAGGCCTCCGACGACAACTCCAACTTGAAGGCAGTGTAAATTCTCGCGACAGACCTAATAAAGGTGACTGCAGCCATTGAGTAGCGATCGAGAGCAGTGTCAGACTCATTGAAGAGACTCATACCGAGCAATGGATTCTTCTTGGACCCATTTTCGCACACCTTGACAAAGCTGCCCCTATTGAATGAGCGGAGAAGTATTTCCACGATATTCCGCGGCATTTTGCAGATCAACAGAAAGACGAATTCGTCAATGTGCTTGGTGGAGGTCTTGCGGACCTTGCAGTCGCTCCTATAGGTCTCGGAGAAGATTTGATAACTCTTGTCCTGATTGAAGAATGACAAAATGGCCTCTTCGTTGTCGAGAGTTAGCGCTAGGGCGTTCATTACGAACCTCGGTGGTAGGAGGTCGTGCTCCGGCTCTTCGCCAATCTGCGGCCCGTTGAAGTTGGTCTTGGTCTCGTGCTTGCGGCGTGTCGGCCGGAACTGCTTCTGTTCGCGTAATTGGCGTTCCACGTTCTTTGCTAGGAAGAGGATCAAGTGCATTCCATAACGATTGGGAAGACTGATGAGGTCCGAGTTGGTCAGCAGGGTTTGGAAGATGTGATGCCGTGAGTATTGCACACCCATAATCAGAGAGCAACACCGGAATCGCTCCCAGCAGTCGCAATAGGCGGTGGGGGATGTCCTCTTGAGTCGACAGTCGTGTCCCTTGTGGCATACCTTGGCGCATTGCGTGCAACAGCAGAGGGAGTCGGTGAGGCCGCAGGTTCTGCATTCGTAAATGTCCTGCTTTATATGGTCGGGGCCGGTCCAGGTGAAGGAGCAGGTTTCGTTCTCGCAGAGGATAAATAACGGATTATCTTGGTCTACTGTGCTCAGCTCGTGTTTAGCACTTGTGAAGATGTAGTCGAGAGGTAGCTTTTTAGATTTCTCTCTGAGCACGTCAGTTGAGACATCCATGAGATTTTCATTTGATTCAATTTCCTATGGTGAAGAGAAAGATTTTTATTGATTGTATTTAAACCATCTTAAATTTTAAACTATTTTATAATTAATTAAATTCTTGTTATTTAAGAAAAAAAAATTTTAACTGAAATTTTGCGGAGGCAAACTTTTTAATCATCATTGCATTTTTTTATTATATCAAGATCGATTTTTCATCCTCGAAATATCAAAAGACTCACAACAATTCTTTCAATGATAAATTCAGCAATCAAGTAACTCTTCATGATAACAGCGAGTCTAAATGGAGTGTACCCTTCAATGTTATTCTCCTTGAGCAGACGCTTCAGGTACGGCACCAAGCGTTCATGCGTCAAGACTATCCTGACAACGTTATAAGAAGCGATTCGATCATTCATTTCCGATTCACTCTGGGTGGTCTTCGCCTCGGAAGCGTTGTCGTTCGCCTCTGTCTTCCAGATCATCTCACGAGCTGAGGAAGACTCTCCTTGTGGATAACTCAGGCGTCCAGATGACGATCTAATCATAAAGTCATGAACAGAGATTGACGTGCGACTCTGACTCCCGGAGGAGGTGCCAGTTTCATGGCCTTCATTTGGCGGTGGCCTTGAGAGTAGCTTCGTATCGATACTCGGCGGTTTCAGGACGTGGGTGAGCTTTTGGGCCCAGTCGCATTCCTTGTTGGACTTCATGTCGCACATTGTTATCGCGAGGTGGATAATGTTCCTCTGGCCGTTGGTGCGCTCATTCAACAGTCCGTCTAGCTGGTCCTCGCTGAGGTCTTTGGAGTTGAGGAGCTTCTTCAACTTTTCATAGTCACCCCTGAAGATGCAGTCAGAGAGGCTGGACCTTTTAAAGACAAACACTCCGAGAAGCGTCCGCTGGGTGTTTGAAGGGCCCTTGCCCGAGTCGTCTTGCGAGGATGACTTGTGTGATTTGACGGAGAAGTTGACTGAGCCGGATTTGGTCTGGACAACAGACTGCGGCAGCCATAGGAGGGAGTGGCATTTGAGTGACGTAGTACTGGGCCAATTGGGTAAGGCCCAGAGATTACGAGAGGAGCGAGTGTCGTGCGGTGGAAGAAAGGGGAATATTTGGCCATTTGCAAAGGTCAACATGAGCGGTGCCTCCGATGGGGAGGAGAGGCTGGCTATGGGAAAGTCGGTTTCTTTGAAACCTTTGCCGGCTATCGGTAGACGATAGTGGGACAAGAGTTGTCCGGAATAGGTCAGTGAGATGTACTCGATCTTGTGATTGAATATTTCCTCTTGAACGATTCTCTTTCTGAGGAGGACACAGTGAATCTTGTCATAGTCGGGCTTTACAGAGAGGATTGAGCACTTTTTCAGGGACTGGCCATCGGCCGATTGAGGCTTTGGGGAAGAGGAGAAGGAGAACAGCTTGACCGGTTCATCCAAGACAAAGTCTGGTACTCGGGGTGATACTGGATTGTGTACAACGTTCAGTTGGTCCTTGCTCAGAAGACGACAGTCCTGTTAAGAAATGGAATATTATCTCTAATCTCTATTTGGTGTTGAAGGAAACAAGCAACTTTTAATAAAAGTAACTACCTTGGTTTGTATTTCTGGCTGGAAATATACTCAAAAATGTAAGTCAAGTATCTTTATCAAAGATTGAAAAGATGTTTAGAAATTTTCTAGTCTGGAATTTCATTGGCTGAATGGTTTGGTCTAATTTCATTGGCTATTCAATCCGAGTAGAATTATTTTAAATTAGTTAGAATAAAAAGAAAAGAAGAATAAAAAATGACATCCGGTACTACTATTGAGTATCTACAATAATATAAATTTTTGACTCACATTCAACCAGGTCATGGAATCAATGACATTCGATGAACGAAAAGAACTGGCGACATTAGTAGGCAACATGGATGGATTTGAAATGTAGATTTGTGAGAATTGACTTCCAGCAGTTGAGTTGTTCACGTTGATGGCCGGTGAACTGGGACCGCAGGCGGGGGGATTGTAGCTAGTCTGTTGGCTCAGAATGTTACTCGAGCCGGTGAAGATGCTGTTGAGGAGTGAGCAGATGGGCGAGTATTGACAATTCGCTGATAGACACAGGCGTTCTTGTTCCTAAATGTTTTAGAGGGGCGTTATTTCAAGTAACTTTTTATTAGACAAAATATGCCAGGAAAAAACTCCATAAAAGGACAATATTTCTAAGGAATATAGGTTGGGCATAATATCAAACTGAGGTTAAAAACTGGTTTTGAAATCAATCAATCCTTCTTAAATGATGATTACAACTTCTTTTTTAATGAAATTATAGAAATAGCTTTAAAATTGAGTAAAGGTTATTTTCAAAATGTCCATGGTTAATTGAAAGAAGCAATAAAATGTCAAAGAAACTCGGGAACTCTACTCATGAATGAATTGAGCTTGAAAACAGTTAAAGGCCTATTCATTGAACAGTGTTCAACATACAAAAATTACTCAAAAAGGCAAAGTTACCTTGAGAAATTTCACTGCTGCAATATTCCCATCGACCTTGAGGACCACCCCGACGGGCTGAGTGCGACCATCTTCGACGAACACAACATCCTTAAGGCACCAGTCCTCCTCTTCGGACTGGGGTTTCTTGGAGAGATTTTCACTGGGGGAGGACTTGCTGTTGGATCCCGCCACTGCCTCAGAGGACTTTGAGGGGACATTGGCGGTTGAGGAGGACTTGCGTGAGGTCGTGGGAGGGTCGCGGTCGATGGAGCGGCCTCGTAGGGTGCGATTGGAGAGGGACGAACTCTGCTCGGAGTTGTGACGAGAGATACTCGAGGTGTCCTTACTTTTGGGGATTGTAGAGGAACTGGGGCCAAAGATGTCACTCCAGTCGGAGTGGTTGACGCCGCTAATTGAGATTTTTCGCTTTTCTATTTGGGTTGGATATTGGGTAAATTGATGGATTCTTTTATTATAAAAATGGATTTGATAATATTAAGGTGGTATTAATGAAAATCCCTTAGATCAGTATGATCAGTTCTTATGGAAGAGCCAAACTAATTTTAATTGAGTAATTCTTGGATGAATTTTCGTAGTTTAAATTGACACTCATCATTAAATGTATAATTTTAGATGATTTCTAGTTTTTATGAAAAAGTTTGCACTGGAAGGAATTATAACTTAAATTTTAGACACAAATACTATTTATTAGTGAAAGCTTATTGCTAGAAATGCTACAGTTGCTGACTTTTGAGAGAAAAAGTATAAATATTGGGGAACCCTATTACCACATACAGGATAGATTAGAAAAAAATGATTTTGCAAAGGACCCAACAATCTTACTAAATGGTCCCGGGCTGCTACGAACGGAGCCGGAATGTTCAGAGCAAGTTGACGAGGCGGGACTTGGAGGCGGCGGCATTTCGCTCATGTTCTTCTCATTTGTGAGATCATAATTGCAGAGGGTGCCAGCGGGAGAGGGCGCCGAGGAGGAGGGATTCGAGTAGCAGCTCATGGAGCCCAATTGCTCAGAGTTTTGCTGCTGAATGAACGGACAGACGAGGTTGTGGTCCTGACTACACAGGGACTTTGCAGTTAGGTTGTAGTATTCGTTAAAGTGTTCGCTCTGTTGACTTGTGGAGAACTCTTCGCTGGAGCGAACACGAAAACGGCAGACGTCGGACAACTTCCAGGCATCCTCCAAGAGTACGCCAATCTAAAGGGTTTCATAATTTGAGATTGAAATTAGCGAAGACTGTGCGCCTGAGAGCTTGAATTTAAGTATATATTTCTTATTGATATGAGGACAGGGTGATAATTTTATAATTCTCTACCAACTAACGTTTTTAAGCCTTGAAATCTAATAAGAATTTGATAAAAATCTGAGGTTTCTATTTTCGTATTTGGAACAATTCAAAGTTTTGTGACAAAATAGGACATGTAGTACATCTTTCTCTCGATGACTTGTTAATTCTCTCATGTAAGCTGATATCCTTTAAAATTATCCAAGAGTTATGGTGAGAAAGTACCAAGATTACTTGGCCCAATATCTTTTGATTGCAAAAGGCTTGTTGTGAGGCCTTGAAATCTTTTAAGAGAATCAGGATAGCTTGGCAATGAGACTATCAATAAGAAATCAACAAGCCTTAGTTTCTCTCACACTAAAGATAATGGTTTATGAAAAAAGTATGGGATTGATATACATTTGTAACTTTTTTTCTTGGCCTAAAATCAGTGGATAGATTTTCCTCTAAAGAACACTTTGCCAAAATTTGAGTCGGAAATTTGTCTCATTTCAGGAGGTATTCAAGAGAAAAAGTGTAATTTTTTTGTAAATTTTTAAAGTATGATTGATCGGTGGGCAATTCAATTGTTGTATTGTTTTCCAATTATCTGGCATTAATTTAGGTCATTGGCGCCATTCTGCTTAATGTGAAAAATGCCTTATTCTCAAATTATCAAAAATCGAATAAGCCTACTTTTTACCATGTCAATAATTTCTGTTAATTGCTATTCAAACACTCACCTTTGGTATACCATTATCAAGCTTGAATCCAATGGCCCCAGCATGCAAGATCGGCGCATTCTTCATGCAGACAAAGACCCCCGGGACGATATTCCCATGGCCAGATAGAATATTCTTCATAGAGTTACAGGTGGACGCCTTGTTGGATTCAGAAGGGGACTTGACGCCATTATTCTCATTGTCGATCATCTTCTGTCTCATATCGGCGGGGTAGAAGCCCCACCAGTAGATCTTGCCGCAGGTGGTCTGGACCAATGACGCCAGGGGCGACGTGTAGAGATGCCCAATTGTTTCATTGTCGAGGACCTTGAAGGACCTCGTGCCGTGCTCAAAGCGGGAGAGGTTCAAGTTCTCGGATATACTCTCATCGAACCAGGTGGCGAATTTCTTGTTCCTCGTCATGACCGTGGCCCTAGTAAGGCAGGCCGAGAGGTCGATGATGAACTCATTCACGAGGCCCAACTTCTTAGCTCTCGGATGGTAAATGGTGGTCTTTGACTTGGAGCTGGACTTGCCGAAGAAGGGTCGTGGACTGGACCATTTCCATTGGTAAAGGAAACCGTCACGGCCTAGGCATACGAGTTCTGAGTGCATAGCGGCGATTGAGGTGAACTTTACTCTATTGTTGTCTCCGTTGGGGTCGTTAAACCATTCTAGTTCCCCAAAGAGTTTAACCTTTTCTTTTGGCCTCTCCTTTTCGTTAGCCTTGGTAGAGTTGCCTTCTTCCTCGAGTTCGAAGAAGAGATTCTTCAGGACATTCTTGTACGAACCCTGCTTTGATCGGTAGGACTGGTGGTTGATTGAAACTTTGGAATCGAAGCGTTTTCTTTTTCTTCTTTCAGTGAAATCTAAAATTTAAAAAAAATCAAACTTTGTTGTAATAATTATTTGAAAGTTTTCTTAACCCTGGTACACCCAGATAGATAAAAACTGAAAAAAAAATTATATTTTTTACTTCAGATTAATGAGTGAGAACAATATTTGCTTGAAGAATTTTTCGAAATTTTCCTTAGTTTAAAAGTTGAGAAACTTGTTTTTTTCGGAGAACAGTGCATTATTTTGAAATACTTTCAAATTTTTAGTAATCTTAGGATGAACATTTTTAAATCAAAAATAATTTGGGGCAATTCAATTGTATAATATCAAAGTTATATCGGCTTTAAGATTTTGGAAAATTATAATTTGGATGATTAAAGTAACATTTTTGTTGCTAGCAAAACTTTGAATACTTGTATAACTAGAGATAATTAAGAGAAGATAATTACACCAATCAAAAGCTCATTTCTTTTTTTATAAAATGTGATAAATTTAGAGTTTAAAGATGCATTCTTCTAGTAGTATTTTCAACATTTTCAATCAAATCTTGAAAATTATAATTTCTACAGACATATAATCTATACTCACCCATGGTAATCGGTTCGTTAGCCGAGAAGCCAGAAGCGGACGAGAATAGCTCATCATTCGCGCCTTCAGGTTCAATAACTGGGCGTCTACTAGTGAGTAATGAAAGTATTTCATCAGTTTCATCATCGAGATCCAGACGACTCCCACTGCCGTGGTCACTTTCGTCATCTCTGGAAAGAAGATTGTTAACAGCCATATTTACATCGAGGTTGGAGCGCTGCAATTCCTTGATAATGACCTGACGTGACTTGTCTTGAAGGACAGCTTGACAGTTCTCTATTAAATCCTCGGGAACGTGAACGGAGGAGTTGCACGACCTGGAGCGGTACATGCCTTGCCTCTGGATTTCTTTGATAATGTTCAAGCCACGACTACTCCTTCCGATCACGTTGATCGATGATCGAAAGTTTCTTGGGAGGAACCCACTAGAAGATGATCTGCCCTCTTTTCCGTCTGCTTTACTGTCTGACTTGGATAATCTAATCAATGAGAAAATTGAATTTATTCATAATTTATACGCCATAATGCCTGGAATGTTGATATTTTGACCCTAAAAATGATTTAAGTACTGGCTAAAACTAGGATGAATTATCTTTTTAAAATAAAACATTACACTCAGATCAAATTTTTAGAAATGAGAGCAGTTTCAAGATTGGTTGCTATGCGAGATTATTTTTGAAACATTCACATTTTGAATAATGATAAATTAAGATTTGATCCTTACTTCTCATTAGACATGAGTCTATTAAATATTTGTTATATTTTCTCAGGGCTTTAAAACAGAATGACTCAAAAGTATACCTCTGTCCCTTTTCATGTGAAAGCTTTAACAGAATCTTTTACATGAGATTCACATAAAGAGGGTTAGTCATTTCAAGAGCTAAAGCATGCTAAACGTTTCTGCTCAATGTTGAAGAGACGGCTAACATAGGGGACAACTCACTTTCTCTCGTGTTTAGCTTCGGATTCTGCCTTAATCGAGAAGCCGATTCTGCATACTTCGCCATCGTTAGTCCTAAAGGCGATGTGAGTATGCGACATGACACATTGGACAATTTCATATTGGTTGAGTTCGTTGATGATTCTATCTATAGAGTCCGCCTTGCGAAAGTGATCAGATATCGAGGTGAACCTAGAATAAAAGGGATAAAACAGTCGAAAAATTACATCTCTGATAGAAAGGTCTGCAGGTTGACTGGATATTCTTCATCTGACTTTTCCTTTTTTGCCAATACCACAATATTAGACATGTTGTATGACACTGCAAGTTTTGTGAATATTGGTCGGGTAAGTAAAAATTTACGGCAAATTCAAACAACCGGCAACATGATGAAATATTTTCTTTGTCTGAATCAAGAATTGAAAATATGAAAAATCCATTAAAGATCTTAGTCTCGACAGACAACCATTTAGGCTTCTCCGAAAAAGATGGCGTCCGTGGCAATGATTCCTACAAGTCATTTGAAGAGGTTATGTATCTAGCTAGAGAGAATTCTGTAGACTTTGTCCTCCTCGCTGGTGACTTGTTCCACGAAAACCGGCCTTCAATCCGTACAATTCACGAAAGTGTTCGCATTCTTCGTACCTACTGCCATGGCGAGGGAGAGCATAACTTTGAAGTTATCAGTGACCAAAAAGAAAACTACCCCACTTCTTCGTTCAAGATTAGCAATCATTTAGATCCCAATTTAAGGATCAAAATACCAGTCTTTTCTATCCACGGAAACCATGATGACCCTACTGGACCTTCAGCCCTCTGCGCTTTGGACATTTTACACTCGGCAGGCCTTATAAATCTCTTTGGGAAGAATTCGTCAACGGAGTCAATCACAATTAAGCCCATTCTCATTCGAAAGGGGTCCACTAAATTGGCTATCTACGGCCTCAGTGCCATCCGTGAAGAGAGAATGTATCGGCTATTTGCGAATAACCATGTCAAGTTTGAAAGGCCTGAAGATTCTGATGAGTACTTTAATATAATTCTTGTACACCAAAATCGAGCGAAGCACGGTCCAACGAATCACCTCCCGGAGCATTTCATACCGGACTTTTTCGACCTGGTCATCTGGGGACATGAGCACGAGTGTAGAATTATACCGGAGTTTAATGTCAGTCAAAACTTTTATGTCTGCCAGCCGGGATCCTCGGTTGCCACTAGTTTATCTGAAGGGGAGACAGTTCAGAAAGCGGTTGGTTTGTTACTCATTGAAGACCGAGAGTTTAAAGTTAGTTCAAGCATTCACCTTTTCAAAAGAAACCCGATCTAAATCATCTTTTATCAACAGATGAACAAATTGGACCTTTTAACAGTGCGACCATTTGTCCTCGAAGAGTTTGTCGCCGATTCTGAGCCATCCCTCAAATCTTACGCCTTCAGTCCTGATTCCAGTGATCGAATTCAGACATTTTGCACCTCAATCGTTGACAAGATCTTGAAGCAGACCTTCTCTAACGCCAGCGATGCCATGGAACTAGCCCGGTCAAGTTCCCAGACCTCGGAGACCTTTCGTAGAATTCCCCCTCTTGAGCCTTTGATTCGAATCAAAGTCGACACTAGCAACGGATTTGAGAGTTTTAGCTCATTCCGCTTCTCACAGAACTACGTTGGGCGAATAGCGAATCTCAAGGATATTGTGACGTTTAATAAGAAGAAGGAAAGAGCTGAAGAGGCTGCCCTTAAGAGAATGAAAGCCGCCGATCGACTCTTGGATAAGGACATTGATGAAAAGACCCTGACTCAGACAATTATTACGAATGTATCGATTAACAAGACTGACGTGTTGACTATTCTTGAGTCTTATCTGGATCGTTATTCCGAAATTAGCGATAGGTGAGTCAAGCCTAAAGATATTTACAGTGTTTTTAACTGAAGAAAACTTGTTGCCATTAATCATGAACCACCGCTGGAGGCGTTTCTTCTTTCTCGAGACTTTATTTTTCATAAATAAATTCTAAAATGACTACTAGTAAGTAACATCAATATAAGTTATTATACTAATTTATATTTACACTGTGTTACACAGTCTGTGTATTTGACATGAAAACCCTGAAAAATGAGTTTTATCCACGTTTTTTTTCACTGTGAAAGATATTCTATATTGAATATTCTCGGCAACCCTAATAAGCGAATCTGCTATGCTGGTATATGTCACGTATGAGTAATTTTCTCGGCGATACACCATACTTTGAAAAAAGTCTAAAGGAACACTTTAGATCGAACCCGGTTCAAGGTATGCTCGCCTGCTTAACCCTCAACGAAATGAATGTCGCTCTCAGTCACTATGTTGATAAAGAGAATAATGACGCGATCAACTACGTTGTCGAGAAGATTGTCAACAAAGTCAACGTGCGTCTCAAGAGGACTAATTGCCCCGAGGAGCGGATAAAGCAGTCGATTTGGCTAAATCACCTCGAGAGGTTCTCATCGGAAAAGGATAATTGCAACTTCGACTTGGCCACGCTGAACGACAGCGGGGACTTCGACAAGATGAATCAGAAAAGTAAAATTTGCTTTTGAAATTGAATTTATTCATCTTTTGATTCTTTCCTTTATAGAAATTGAGACTATCTCAAACAGCCCGGACATTGTAGTGAGTTTCATCATAAATCCCTAGAGTTGAGTAGACCTCTGACATTCTTCTCATGAGCGAGATATATTAGCGTTCCCACGACTAGACTCAAATTCTGTAAGTACTACTTACTAAGTAGTATCAATTTTGTCTTTCCCTCGCAATCGGTGTGTTTTCTCTTCGATTCGGCCCTATGATCTTTAACTCCTAATTTTTAGCCATTTATTTATGCATTTTAATATGTATTCTAAAAATTTTATGTCAGAAATATGCTTTTCTTTCGTGAGATGTTCTTGAATTGATGTTCTTGCGGGTCTTAAATATTCTTTGAATCTCGAAAATTAAGCTTCAGTTGTCATTAGGTTACGAAAATATCATATTGCGTGAATGCTGTACGAAAAATAATCATGAAAATTCTAGGTGAAGCCGAAAAAAGAAGAAATTATATTTTCCGACTCAGACGATGATAAGAAGCCAGCCAAGTCTTTCGTCAAGACCATCGGAAGAGAGAAGATCCTACTTCTATCAGACGATGAAGACATCAAGCCTCTCGAGTCCCAAAGATTAAAACAAGAACCAGCATCCCGAAAGGCCATGAAACGTACAACACTATCTTTCGACGATGACATTGACGATGAGGCAGCATCATCGCCCAGAAAGATTTCGCGTACACGCGGAAGTACGAAACCCGTTAGGAATACAGGCTCCAGTCGACTGAAGCCAACGAACCTGCTCGTGCTGACTGATGAAAGCGATGCAGATGAAGTGAATCCACCCTCACAGCTATGCCTCGACGATGATGACGACTTTAGTCAGTTGTCTGGCAAAAGCACCGCCAGCAGTAAACGCGGCAGGGGCTCCCGCGCCAGAGGCCGTGCAACCCGTCGGGCTGGTCGTGCCTCGTCCAAGTCAATAATGGACTTTATGTAGAGGGACAAAGTAAGAGTTTGAATAAAGATTGATTGCGTTTGATAAAAAAACTCGTCCTTGGAACGAGAATTTATCATTTGTGTCTAAAAGAGTAGGTTAGTTTTTCTAGTGAAAGTATTATGATACATTGGGGTGGACCATAAAAAATTATTCTTTTGAATACTTACTTACATGATAAAGGAACATATTTTAAGCCTTTCTTTTCACTTGAAACTCTTTTTAGAGTATCTTACTCGAAAACAGTATTTTCATATATAAACTCGTAAAATAACAATCTATTGTCTTATTTTATGATTCAAAAGTAAGAAAAATAAAAATTATTTTAAAGATTCTATAGAATTTGAAGAGAAAACACCATACTCAAAATTCAAAAAGATTAGCATAAAATTAGTCATTAGTAGGGCCACACAATGTCCTAGAAAGAAGCTTCTCTAAGCTACAAAAGATTTTATCATGCAGACGAAATTTTGTCGCCGAAAATGCTAAAAAACATTGTATTTTGTACCATAATAATGATATTTGAAAATAAAAAATGTCTTAAAAATGCATTACTTTTTTTGAAATGAAATTGCTTAAAATTATTGCTAAAATGCATTAGCTTATTTTATAAATGCACTAAAAGTGTGTGGCCCTAGTTCTTCTTCTTTATAAATACATTCATACAAAAATAGTAGAATATTTCCTTAAATGAGCTAGTTCAGAATGTCATGGGCATGTGAAGTGGATATGAAAGATTCAAGAATATCTCAGGATGATGAGTAATTCAAAT
>JJOG01003745.1:0-14258 GCA_000715275.1 Gyrodactylus salaris
GAATGGACTTATATTGCTTGCATCTAGGACAGTACCATATCCATCATGGGTCGTCTTCCTTTGTTCCAATTCATAGATTTTCCGCATAGATTTTTTCATTCGCGATAAGATTAGGATTCTTTAAAAGAATCAAGATTTAAAATTGAATTAGATATGAATTTGACTTGATACATTATTTTGAATTTCAAATGTTTCATCATAACTCTCTGAGAAAAAAAACTTAAAATCAGAGATATTAAATTTCCTTATAGGCCTGAGAAATCCCTATCCAGTGTAATTGTTCAAGCCAAGCTCTTCAAGAAAAAAATTGTAAATTAATCGAGTTGCCGAAGCTTTTGGGTAGATGAGCTGGTATTTAGAAATTTTAATAATTCCATTGAATATCTTTCAAGACTCAGCTCGACGGTCTCTCTGGCAGCCCCTGGGCAGGAAGATGAACTCGCTTTTGGGCACATCTAGTCAAGTTGAAGTGCCGACGCTGTTGAAAAATGCTGACATTCGTACAGTCTATTGGGTACAGAGGTAGGTCTAATTATATGCGACTTTTACCCATTTTATTGTGCTTGTTTCTGTCTCGCTTTTTTACAAGTGTTGCTTAATCTCAAAATATATTTTTAGATAAGTATTCTCATTTAAAATGCGCCTTGTTTTCCTGCTCTAAATACTTGTTCAACCCGGGTAAACCCCTTGGGACACTGGTGTCTCGTTAAGAAAAAGTTGAAAATACTACTAGAAAAATGCATCCATAAAACTTAAAATTGATCACATCTTATAGACAAAGGAATGAGCTTTTAATCGGTGTACTTATCTCTTGTTTTGCTATCAACAAAAATGCCAATTTTATCTTCCAAATTTTAATTTTCCAAAATCTTAAAGCCGATGTAACTTTGACATTATACATCCGAATTGCCCCGAATTTTTTGATTTAAAGATGGTCAATGATCATTTGTCATCCTAAGATTACTATGAAGTTGAAATTATTTTAAAAGAGTGCTGAATTTACCTCACTCATTACAAGATGAGGGAAACCGAGATTTTTGGCTGGAAATTTCTTAAAAAAGAATTGCATAACGTACCGGTACTACAAATAATTTAGAGAATTATGACATTTCAGGCCAAAAGTCTTAGATAGATTCACAACGGTAGTTAGAGTAGTTAATTTGCTCAAATCATCAATTCCCCAGCACCTAAATGCAGTCAAACATCAATGTTGAAGAACGGATTAAATTAGTGTCAACTGATCTGAGGAGTTTACAAAAGCATTCGTTGGATGCCAGCCTTGCTCATGAAAAATTTGGAATCTCGGTTGGATGCCAAGAAGCCTGTCGTAAACATGTTGAAAAAACTTCATGTCAAATCAAGAGCCGATCTCAAGGAGAGTATTCTTAATTCCTGTTGAGGCGGATTTTGATGATGAAAATATTATAAATATTCATATCGGTACACTTTCAGATCCCATCAAAATCCCATCTTTGTGCTAAAGTCGTTGTTGATAAAAGTCTAGATTCAGGGTATGTTGGCAGAGGTTTGCCCGAAATTGTCTCACATTTGCTGCATGAGAATAAGAAACCGTTATAGTAAAGTCGATGAATTGATCATTACTATGAAGATGTTACGCGTGAAGAACAAATCTCGATATCCGCCTTCATCAATGCAAACCGGATATGAAACTTGGATAGAACCCGTGCTCTACTATGCTGAAAACTTTAATGAAGTTCAGAGAATCGTTGACTCATTTTAGGAAGCAGGAAAGATTTTTAAAAGAGCCAAGAAAGCAGTTCATATGAATGGCCTCATACAAGAGATTTGACCGCTATTTCAAATTGTCAACTTTTTAAGGACGGAATTAATCCTTTAGTATATGATTTTGCTTGATTCTCAATGTACAACATCAGACATGGAAAGAAGCTTTTCCCGGTTGAAATACAAACATCAAACAGAAATTCTTAAGACACTAAAATGTTTATGTATTCTATGTTTATAAATACATTCTTAAATAAAAATGATTATACCTTGAGATAAATATTTTTGAGCATATTTCTAAAATTTTAAGAAAAATACTTTTAGCAGGCCTAGTAATCAACATGAAATTACGTCTCTCTAGTCTCATTATCGTTTCTGAAATTTGGCCTCCTTATTTCTTATCTTGAAGCTATTTTCAAACAAACGAAAATAACACTTGCGATCAAATGGCATCCGAGGCGTTTTTAGATTATAATTCTACCAATCACTTTAACACTAAATTGCGTACGCAAAATCGTAGCGAAGTTATGAAAGTCATCATCTTATAATATACTCCTTACAGTCTTAATTTTGTCAATTTTGTGTTCCCCGACGATTAATCCTAGTTTCAAAATTTCAAAAAAAAATTGAATATGGCGTAGCGCTTTTGAAATAGCTGATAATTTAGAATAATATTCTCAAACATCCATATTTGTAGAGATCCACTTTGAAGGTTCATTATCTTTTTAGCTTTTTGACCAGCTTTGTGTGTAAATTCTAAAAAGATTTTTTTATATTTTCCCAACTTTTTCTACACTCTGAATTTGCACATGAACTGAAACCCATAATACTTGTTCCTACTTCTTAGTAAACACAATTTTTTATTGCATTCACAAGAGTTGTGACAAATGAAATTGATCAATTGATTGACAATTCCTGCTCTCTGCTGATACACTTATTTTACCTATTATTCCTCCAGCTATCGTAGTCTATTAGACAGATGGATGCTCTGGTTTTCCAGAGCTGACTTTGACATAGCCTACAACTCCAAGCAGATCTACTCAGCTCAAAAGATGGCCAATACCTCGGGGACAATGCATGAACAATCAAATTTATCCTTTTTAAACAAGTCCTCTGAGTCAACATCAGGAACGAATAGAAATATTCTCAGTACCATATTCCAAGAGTCAAATCAGGTTTGTTCAACCCTCCGACTCTCATGGTTTTATCAATTTACATTGAATACATTTCTAAAAGATTCTTTGCACATCGTTAAAGATTGAAGTTAGGAATCTTATAGGGAAGATTGTAAGGATTTCATTCAAATCGATTCTATTCTTCAGTTATCAACTGACCTTACTCGTTTCAAATTGAAACTTTCAATGATCTTTTGATGGTCACAGAAATCGAAATAATGTATTTTGCCCCCGTTTTAGATCTACGTCGCCTGTTACTATTGCGGCGTTAAATTGAGTGGCAATCGCAATCAAAACCTTTCCATGAAGCCACCCCTGAAGACGACTTCAACGATGAACTCTGATCAGATGAACTCATCCGAATTAGTGAGTCAAACAATATCACTGTGCGAAATAAGGGTGACACAGAAAATGCAAAAATAATCTCGAAATATAATTTTCTTAGTAAAAAATGAAAATAGGAAATTGCAATGAAAAATTACCTTTTTTATACTCGAATTCATTCTCTTTTGATCGACTGTTAAGTCTAGAGAAGCTCTTTTTGACCTCACCAGTTGGAGGGGGACAATTCTGAAATGTGATAATACCGAATCATTTATTTGGCTAAAAATAGGATACAAAAATAAATTATTGATCAAAGACCAGATAATGTTAATCCAGAAACACACAATCTACTTGTAGGATGTCAGTCTACTTAATCATCGGTAGAAAGATTAGTTAAACCTCTTGACCAATCAGAACGTAGGTAATACTGGATTTGGAGAAACTAGTGAATTGTACCTTTTAGTCTTGTTGAGAATGTACTATTCTAGCGGAAAATTTATCGGTTTATTATCTATCTATGCTAGACCAGCTCTCAACCTCCTCCAGGAACAAGGCAGAATGTTTGCAACAACTGCAAGAAGCCGTACCCGCGCTGTTCCATCTGTCTAATGCACCTCAATGGCAGCTACACTTTCGAAGGTTGCGTGGAAAAAAAGTAGGGAATATTCATTCTAATCGTCAACTTTTAGGAACAGTCTTAATCCCAAGACGAATCCCATGCAAAATTGGTTTGTATGGTGTCAGGCCTGCCGACATGGCGGTCACGCCTTACACATTATCGAGTGGTTCAGCAACAACCCAGAGCTGAAGAGTATCTTTGAAGTGGAATGCCCAGTTAACGGGTGTACCTGTAAATGCCTAGCTCACGACTCGAGTCTGGATATAAATAATGTTTTGAAAGAATTTATTGAAAAAAATAATCCATCAGTTCAAGTTAAAGGCCAAAGGGATAATCTTGGTGTCATTAATGGTAATCGAGATGGAAGCGAGACCAACTCCTCCTCTGATAACATTGGAAAGATGATGGAGAACTTTCAGATTAATTAGTCACTTTTTATCTGTAGATGAATAAATTATTATTTTTTAACAAGTCTTACCTTTTTTATCTGAAGTCATCCTTTCAGCTGCTTTGTGGTTAGCAGTTTTATTATTGGGATTATGATTCTTGTTCTGCTCGCTTTCTGATTTCTTGCGATGCTTGCCACCATTACCACCTTCATACTTGTCAGATACTAGATTCTTTTGCTCAAATCTGTCGAATTCGGGATTCTCTGAAATGTCAGGCATTTGTATTGAATTATCACTTTCTGTAAAAACTTGTACTACGTTAATGTAATTAAAACAAGAAAATTTAAAAAGTAATTGCCTAGTGTTTAAAATTGGAGACATTTGGTTAATTTATGAACTACATGTTTACATCTATCATTCTAGTGTATTATGAACATATATA
The DNA here is from genome assembly GCA_000715275.1 of Gyrodactylus salaris. NCBI lineage: Eukaryota > Metazoa > Platyhelminthes > Monogenea > Gyrodactylidea > Gyrodactylidae > Gyrodactylus > Gyrodactylus salaris. The sequence goes on from JJOG01003745.1 coordinate 4,693, forward strand.
AGAATAGTGATAATGATCCAAATTTATGTTCTACAATATTCCGAGTTGAGCCGCTGATGAGTACAATGTCGTACGACGTAAAGAACAAGGAACTCGCCAGCCTATTCGAATGTCCCGTTTGCTTCGATTACGCCTGTCCACCCATTCTCCAATGCCAGAGCGGTCACATTGTATGCGCCAATTGTCGGTCCAAGTTAAGTCTCTGTCCGACATGTCGCGGCCCCCTTGAGAATATTCGTAATCTAGCTCTTGAAAAGTTGGCTATGAATGTCATGTTCCCTTGTAAATACTCATCTAACGGTTGCACAGACTCCTTTCCATACCCTAAAAAGAAGCAACATGAAGATATTTGCGACTTTAGACCGTACATGTGCCCATGTCCCGAGTCAACGTGTCGATGGATGGGTCAGCTAGACTATGTAATGCCTCACCTACAACAGTACCACAAGAATATCACCAGCCTCGAAGGTGAAGATATCGTCTTTCTAGCTACAGATATCACCCTCCCCGGTGCCGTAGACTGGGTCATGATGCAATCTTGCTTTGGTCATCATTTCATGTTGGTTCTCGAGAAGCAGGAGAGGTTCAACGAGAATCGTTTCTATGCCATCGTCCGGTTGATTGGAACGAAAAGACAGGCCAAACAGTTTGCTTATCGCCTAGAACTCTACAACGGGCGTCGTCGGCTTACCTGGGACGCCACCCCATCTAGCATACATGACTCAGTGCAGTTGTCAATTGCAAATTCAGACTGTCTCATTCTCGACTCTTCTACAGCCCATGTCTTTGCAAAGAATGGTAACCTCGGTATATCTGTTACCATTTGGCATATGAATAATTCGAATAACAGTTCGAGAAATAGAAGCGAACTCAATGCAACTGGAAGTAACGCACCATATTCCTATGATGAGTCTGGCTACAATTCCAGTGGGAATGCAAACGTTTCTTCGGTTAATAATCAGACGACCGTTGTCTATCCTGGCTACGATCAGGCACAGGCCAAGTTTTGCCGGAATAGCAATAGGACCCTGCCGATACCCCCGCCGCCGTTGGCCAACCCTTCTGGTAGTCCTGATTGCATCACTAATCAAACGAACCTGGTGGTTGTAAACTCCAACATGACAAAAAATAAAAAGAAAGATCTTGTATTGACCTCGAATGATAACAACGCTAGGGCTTCAGATCAGATGGATTTATCGATGAGATCGAATATCAGTCCGAATGACCCATCTGATGGCTTCCCCGAAGGTCAACAGCCCAGCAGTCGAAGGGAAGCGTCCATTTCGATTTTACCCACTGGCATCAGCATCGATTCTGGCAACAACATTGAGGCGCCCTCCAGTTCCAATAACCAAATTGAGACTCAAGATAATTCAGAAGAATGACATCTTTAAAGATATTTCATATTGTAACTATTGTTTTAACTTTTTTTTTCTCCTCAAAGTAATAACCCCGATTTTTCTCCAACACATACTCACGAATTTAAACACAAGAACGGATGAAAATCAAGATGGAAAGTAATCAGGAATTTTATAAATTTCGATTCTGGAATAGAAATCAAAATTTTATCTTTTGTAATTTTATGAAAAGAAGGAATTCACTTTCAAACGAAAATCCTTCTAAAATAAAGATTAATATTTAAAAATAAATCTTTGATTGAAATTTTCACCTGAGGCTCCACTCAATCGAAAGTGCTCGATATGAATTATAAAAAGCCAAGTGTATGTGTTAACTTATTGATATGGCTCGAATTAATAATTTTACATGAAATCAATTTATACATAAATTCAAACAAAACCATTTTCCAAATTTATTTATTTTCAAACATTGTTTGAATCATTCCGCAATTCAGATTTTGCATTAATTCTATGAAAATACCCATGTCTTCTAATTCAAGATATAATATAACTCTCGAAATTTGATCACGACAAAAATTCGTCCGATCCAAGACAGTCTCTGACCTTCGAATTTACGTGTGAACTTCACACTGTGAAGTTTCTACTAGGAACTCTATCCCCAGAATCATTCACCCCAGATTGAATTCAATGAATCTCTCAAAAGTTAGTAATCTTTTCCTCAAATTTATTTATAAACATTTTTTCTTGGTACTTTAATTTCAGGTTTCCACCAGAATCTGGTGACCAGATTGTCGACTCTACAATGAATCAAAAGTCAGCCATGATAAGAATATGCTGTCTTCTTTCAGTATTATCACTGAACTTGGTCAGTTGATATCAAAGGTTTGTTACATTTTAAGGGACGTAGGGCCTGAATCGATTTCTCTTAGCTGTATCAATCATCCACTTATTTAGTTATACTGAGAACATTGTGCAAGGGGTTTGAATTGAAATAAGGGTCACTTTCTATGCAAATGAATAACCCGACTACATTTCAGTTCTAGCCTCTTTCCAATTCCTTTGAGAATCTCAAAATATACATTGATGATTGATTTGCTGTTTGTTTCGTTAAAACGGAGAAATTCTTTCAGTCTAAGAAAGCCATCTGAGCTAATCTAGAGTCGAAAATGTATTCATGCTACACAACGGCATGGCATGCAGGGGAGCCAAGGCCAGGCTTCGAAATTAAGTGAATCCTATGTATTGCGAGTTAATCTTTGATGAGAGTTGGTTTCCAATTAAATTTTTCTTTAATTACCCCGGTAGTATTTTTATTGTTCTAAAGAATATAAATTAGTAAAGTTTCAAAATAAATTTTAATACGAAATATTTCCTTCTTAAGCTTCTAATAAATTCAACGGTACTTGAGAAATCTCATTTCATCATTTTTTCTCAATGAGAAGAAATTATGTCCTTGTTTCTCTAAATCAGTCTTCTGGGAGCTCAACTCTCATCATTTATCTTCGGCACTCTGTCAACTATGGTGCATTGATTGCAAAATTCTCCAAACAACGGTCTAGTAATCACATAGGAATTGCTGGAGACTTTGGTAAGTGATGAGTGAAGATAAGATTTCTCCTTATTTTTATTTATTACTTTAAATTTCTCCAAAGTTCCAATAGGTTAACTAGGCTATTTTAGTCGACATGGTGCCTGAGAAGAGGAGCTCAATATATGTGGAGATTCTCTTTTTTTGGGAGCTGGGGCTGGCTCGTAAGCTGAGGGCTGTTTAATTTTTTTTCAATTTTTAAAATAAAAATATTTAATATTTTCACACATCTTTTATTTTCAAAAGTATTTTTGGCTTGACCATCTAGTTCAGGTGCTTGGCGGTTTCAACACTTATATTTAAGCTTTGGTTGCCTTCAGCGCATTTAGATCAGGACTCAAGTTGAAATCCACAGACTTTAAGAGCCAAGTTAATGTAAAAGTTTAAAGTATTCTTCTTAACTGTATCAGGTCATCAAAAATGTCCTTACATGAGTTAATATTGACCTATCACCCTCAAGAATATATGATGGATTTAGTGAAATCTTTCACTTTAATACTAGTGAATTATCCCACTTAAGAGTACCTTGGGATCAACTAACTAGTAACTCAAACAAAAATATTTTTTATAAAATTCATAGATAGAGATTACTATTAGTGATTCACTAAAAGCTGTGCATTTTAGGGGATAATTTTTTTTTAAATTTTAGTATACCAATTAAGACATTCAGAACCTCTTAGTGGATTCTAGAGCTACCTGTAACCTTTTGAAATAAAGTTAAAAAACACAGTCTAACTTGGAACTATATGTTGAACTTACATGATGCTCTTAGAGTCTATGGATTTCGACTAGAGTCCTAGTCTAAATGAGCTACAAGAAGAAACCAAAGATTAAATATAAATGTTGAAACCACCCAACACCTGATCTAGGGTTGGTGATTCTCTAGGGAATGAGACCAACAGGTACTTGAATTACTGCGCTAGTTTCACACCTAAACCATCCCTGTCAGCCTCATCTATGCACGAGACCAAGCTTCGGAAATGGTTAATTTCTATGAGGAATCTCATTAAACTTTAGATCCGAAGCCCAGTTTAAAGATACCGTTGTACTTTCCAGGCTCTGGACTGATCATTGTTCCGTGTCAATTCGTTCCATGGATGAGCCAAGCTGGTTTCCAATTTATCACCATTTTTCAGCCCTATAAATATTTAATAATTACAATTGTAAGTGATCCGATAATAAAATAAATGCATTTTTTTCCAAAACTGAGATTTTTAGTATTGAGGAATTTTGATAAGTTTTTCTGATTTTTTTCTCTGACAAGCAACATGAGTGAAGAGAATCCAGATTAACACAAGGTCAGGAAAGGTAATAGTGCAACACATGGGAACTGGAAGGTGATGATCATCTTTAAATAAAATTAAGCTGTGGCCCATGACTAGGGCCCATAAATGCCCTTTTTACAAAAGTTGTTTTTCTTAGTTAACGTGAATCACTGATCAATAAAATCGACATCCGAGAGTCTAGAAATGCTCCTAGAAAGAAGGCAAATCAGCTCGAACAACCGATGAGATGCATGTATTTCAATATGTGTCATTGATTACTAATTTTTGTGTGTGCTAGTGTGTCTGTAACACCAATGAAAACAGTGGACATTTGGGTTTAGTATCATAAATTGTCATTCTAGTTATTTCAGTTTAATGAGGGACTACTTGGGAGATAACAAATCTTTCACTCCTGAGAATCTGAAGCAACATTTATTTCCCAATCAAAACGCATGTTTTTGGACCTTAAAGGCTACCCACTCGGATGAATTCTAATATAAAGGGAGGGAAAACTCTTTAGAGAATCTCTACAATGTAGATTCTACATGTGAGAACTTGTCTACTCAAAAGTACTTGGATTGATTTCATCAAAATGAAATTTTCGATAGAACCTTTGAAGTTTTTGGCCCAAATGAACCTACGTCAACAATCTAGAGAGGAATGAAATTTATTGAGAAAACTAGGCTGACATTATTACTCAAGAATCTATCCTTAGCAAATATAAATCAGATTAGAAGGAGACACACAAACAGGTTCACATTCTGACTTGTAATGCTGATTTTCATTTTTCCATTACTCTATTTTAATACTCTAAACTACACAAAATATAATTCTAGTCAAGAAAAATAGAGTAGAAAAATTTCAATATTTATCAATGTAGAATAAGTAAGGAGTGGTGTGAAACTGTTGGAAGCTTTATGCTCATTTCCACAAGATTTGCTATTTAACTCAAATATTGAATCTTTTTTAAAACTTTAATGACAAATTATTGTCTCATGATAAAACAACGATATTTTTTACGATGTGAGAGGTTGACAAATTATTTGAAGGAGGAATTACAAAAAAAAGTATAAATAAAATATTTCTGACATCATTGCATTTCTCAGAGAGTGATCAAGACCTAGGAAGTCTGATTTTTAAGGCTTGAGTAGAAACTATAATGATTTAAAAATATTAAATCACTCAAGCCTGATTGTTTAAAGAATAATATTCTATTGATAAAGTAAAGAGATTTAGAAGAAGAATGAAGAAAGGATCGGTTGTAAAGATCATATCAACAGAAGGAGACAAAATAGTGGTCCATGATAACATTCTCAAAAAGATCTTTCTGCGCCCAGATTTAAAGGACGAGAGAGTTTGCGTCTTCTCAATTGCCGGCAAGTCTCGCGAGGGCAAGTCGTTTCTCCTCAACATGATGCTCAACTACCTACTTGCTGAGAACAAGGAGACGTGGCTCGAAGATGACAAGAAACTAGATGAACTCTTCGTCTGGAAGGCGGGTACTAAGAGAACGACACTGGGCATTCTCATGTGGGATCAGCCGATATTTCTCAAAGATGAAAACGGCCAAAGAATTGCTGTGTTCCTGATGGACACACAAAGCATTTTCGATGTTAAAACGAGTTTTCACAAGAGCTGCATAATCATGGCTCTGAGTTCTTTGTTGAGTTCTCTACAAATTTACAACGTTATGAAATTGTTGAGGGAGGACGATTTAAGTAATCTGAATATTTTTGCTGACTTCACAGGTCTCATCAACTCAGAAAAAAGTGTAAGTTGAAGTTAATAATTCTTCTTAGTCCAAACTTATTCTCATTAGAGACTGGCAGGACGAAGAGGAATTCCCCTACGGATTCAAGGGCGGAAATGACTACCTAGAAACTTTTCTAACAATTGAAAGCGATACAGATTCCGAGAACAGATTGGCACGAAGATCGATTATGGACAAAATGTCTATTGAATGCTGTCTCTTGCCACCTCCTGGTTCTGAAGTTACAAAATTCAAGGGCTTTTTGTCGAGTATCTCTAAGAATTTCTGTGAAACTGTTATAGAGATGATCAAATCCGCAATCCTCAAGGATGGTATTTTCGTTCAACAAAACGCCATTAAGAAGCAAACTGGTGCAACCTGGCTTAAAGCATCTTTAAATTACGTTTCAAAGAACAGTGATAAAATTCCAAAGTTTGTGAATCAGGAAACTGCAACAATCAATCTTCATAATGACCGCTTAGCCAAGTCTCTCTTTACAAACTTTCAAACTCAGCTCAAACAGGTAGATATTCCCAATAAATTTTAAGCTGAGACATTGTAAAGGCTTCAGACCTGATTTCCATAATTATGAATTTAAAATCCTTCTTTTCACTACTAAGATCACAATTCCCATGCACCCAACAGTCCTTGTTATGACGATCTATGGTTATGAATTAGCAGCCAATAAGGAATTTGAAGAAAGACGCATCAAGTCACAAGAATATAATGATCAAGAACTGCCGAAGTTGATGAATACTTCATTAGAAGTTTTGATTAGTCTTAACTCAGCCAAAGTTGATAGATTCAATGAAGATCTGATATCCAAGCTGCTAGTTCAATATACAAATGAAGATCAAAAGGTTAAAGTTTACGAATCCTATCACGTTCACACGCCGAAATCTTATATTATGTTCTTGTAATTGACTTGTCTCATCTAACACATGAACCTTATTTAGATATTGTCCCAAATTATACCATTGTCAAAGAGCCAACTCAAGAGTCGTTTACTTGAACTTCAAAAAGTGCAAATTATTTATCTGAGGAAGAATCTTATCGGCGAGCCTGAAAATTTGATCAAAGATTTTACTCAAAAGATCAAAGATCGTGGAAAAGATATGGCTTCTAAAAATTCTAATCGGGTTTTACAAGGCTTGTAGATAATTATTTGAAACCAATTTCTTTAAACCTCCTTTGAGAATTTTTCTGCAGATCAAGTAGTGAGGCAAATTCAAAAGACATTTTTGTCTTTCACATTTTTCAAAAAGATTTCTCCTTTAAAAGTTACGAAAAAATATTTTGAAATCTGAGATATTAGATCAAATATTTTTAACTCGTCATATAATTCGATGAGCAATCTACAAGGAAAAAAAATTGAGCAATTTCGAATGTGAAATAGAAAAGTTATAGCGGTTACTAGATTTAATAAAATTCCACTCTCAGTTCGTGACAAGTTAAAGAACGAGACCAACATCAAAACGATCTCGAAAGCTCTGCTATTGTATATAAATCCAAACATTTGCCCCCTCATAAACCAATTCCTGTCTTACAGACAATAGATTATAGTGCTATATATTTTTAAATATACTTCTTTCAAATCAAAAAAAAATTCAAAATTAAGAGGAAAAATGTAAATTATTTTCGCGCGCATATTTTAACGAAATCTAATACAATCTGTACTGTTTATGATTGATTAGAATTCAAAAAATAACCTTGAAATATAACTTTTAGGACTCTAGTTATTATTGTAAGAAGCATTAGAATTATTCACGTTCATGAGTTTTTACCCAAGAACCCTTATCAATGCAAATTGTTCAGTAAAATAAAAAGAATCCCACATTCGAAGTATGAATTTGAATGAAATTTTGACATGTAACATAAATCCTAGAATATCCAAGTTAACCATGATATATCGTAAAATTCTATGATCAATATAATTATTAATTTCAGATTGATGTTAACCCATTGGATCAGATTATTGCTGGAACTGGAAAAACAGACAGTCATTTAGATTATGATAGAAATATTTCAAAAGAGCACCGAATGTCTCTTGAGAAGAAACATGTCGAGAAAGATTCGAAAAACCAAGAGGAGATTCACAAAGAACTGAAAGAAAAAGTAAACAATCATTCTCATGGTTCAGTTAGACAAGTTAGGAGTCATGAGTAAATCAGAGTTTGAAAGAAAAGTCTCTAGGCTAAAAATCGATGTTTATCAAAAGTTACCCAACGAGAGTGATGAATCCAGCAAACTCTCGAAGGAAATCATTGATGCAATGATAGAAGAAGCAAACGAGTATCGAGTGAAAAAAGTTAAACAGAAAAACTATGAACTCATGAAGACATGTGAAGATAAATTAATTGAAGATTTCAAACAGGTATCAACTGTTGTTTAATATTTAGCTTCTAGAAAGTACTAAGGGACCTGTAGACAATTCTGTTATAAGGGATACAAGAAAGACAATAATTGCTAGTTATCTAAATCAGAGTATTGATTCCGGCCAGAAAGAAATTGAAGATTATATGCACCACACATCCAAGTTAATTCAAGAAGAGAACTCTGGCATGTGCAAATCCTACAATGAGAGCATTCTAGAGGATGAGATTATGTCATACAAATATATTCACTTGGTTTGTATATATTTAATAAACAATGTAGGCTAATTTCGAAATTCACGTAGAAGAAGAGCTATTGAAAGCGTATTTACAAGAACAGAAAGCTTTCGGAGAGAAGAGACTCAAAGAGAAAATCATTGGCGATCCGTCTAATTTCATTGAACGATATCACTCATTTTGTGAGACGATTGAACAGCATCTACTCATAAGGAACAAGTATTTATCTTTTTATTGGTAATAAAATTAATTAATATTTTAATGGACGATACGATTTCATAGAAACAATCTGACTTTTATGCCAAGCGTCAGAGCATTAAAGGTCAAATATAAATTATTCAATTTCATATTATTCAAAAGACAATGCAGCTCTTCAATGACCATACTGCTGACCAAAAATAATTGAAAAGATTTTATTCTTCACAAGGGCTAAATCCAATTATCTCATGTATCTACGATCTCGGTATACTTTTAACTAAAGCGAAACGAATTTAATACTATACGAGGATTAAGACTATCATTGGTGACCCTTCTCCCGCTAACTATGAACTGGTTTCTATTCTGCAAATAGAAAGCGGTAGCAATTTCTCGCTGAAGAAAGGTCTTATAACGCGAGACCCTTATTTTGTACATATCTATATACAGTCATTATTGTAATTAGTCCCTGAAATTTTCACACCCTCTCCCCAGGGGGTACATAAATTGTCTACTCGTTTCCAGGTTTAAAAATTTCCGGCCTTAGTATTATTGAGTAGTATGATGATTCTTTTATTTTAACCTAAAACAATACTTCATGATACGATAATGAAAAATGTATTCATAAAAACATTTAGTGTAAACAATGATTAATCCTCTAACATGAAAATATTTACTTGTTTAAGAATACTTTTCTGAAACAGATATGAATCTCTTAGTTTCTTGGTATTTCTCTCTTTTCACCGTGTTTCTTGAATTAACTTGAGTTGATTCAATCCCTCCAATGTCTCAAAAATCGAA
>JJOG01003748.1:0-38757 GCA_000715275.1 Gyrodactylus salaris
TGTGAGATACCCCCATTATTTTTCTATTGCAACACTTCTATTCACAACTCTAATCTAACATCGGAAGGATCCTATTTAAAAAGGAAAGTCAATCAGCTATAAAAGTGCCAAGGCTTCAATTCGTTTTCTCTCTCGACAAACCGCATTCCACAGGACTTTGGCCTTAACCTTTAATGATAATGACTCACATTCTTTTCAAATGAGGCCTTCGATGATGGCCGATGCCAAGTGGTTCTCTTCCTCTTATGATCAACGTAATATATCCTCCCATTATTATCTCGGCATTGCTCCCAGCCATCCGGCAATGGTTTCTCATCCAAGGGGTTGTCCCATTGTGTAATACGCAACTTGTGATTGACATAGTACTTTCTGCCATTTTTATCCTTCCTAATGTCCCAATCAGATTGATTATTCGTGGGCAGTGATTGTGTAATAGATTCACTAATCATTGATATATTGTCGTTATTGGATTCTGTTATCGAGGAGAGTGTAGAGTCATTTTTAACGCTCATATTATCATCGCTGTTGCTTTGATCAATTGAGCACGCGACTGGTTCATGCAATGATTGTATTTGCTTAATCTTGGTGAATCTCGGGTTTATTGTCTTTGGGAGGTAGGCGATGTGGAGGTAAATTGTACCACGTACTGGCGTCCGGGAGTTCTTTGAACGCAGGGAATATAGCTTGAAGGTTTCCTCATCGTTGTTAGTAGATGAAGAAGCTTCAGAATCTGTTGTTATGTCAAGTTGTGATAGATCTAGGGAAACGTAGCCGAGGAAGGAATCTCTAGTCTAAAGATTAACAAATTACTCTTCTGATTAACAGGCTTTTAAAGAATAAATTCATTCTACAATTCTCAAGTTTGGCCCACCAAGGCGTTGTTAGAAACTTGAGATTTAGGCTTAAAAGAAATATTGGTCAGAAATTTTTTCCCTGATTGAAAGTTTTCTTCAAGAAAATTGAAACACATGTCATCAGTGATGACTCATCACTACGTCCAACCAAGAGCAGTGGATACCTCTATGATTATTATTTATTTAGTATTAAAGTTATTTCACCCTCAGAATTTGACACCTAAGAAATAGATTGAGAAAATCTATTTTAATTATTATCAGTTGCTATAGATACTTTAATTAGAATCTAGAAGCCATAAAAAAAGTTTTTTTCCCGACAAGAAATGAAAAATCTATCAACAGTACTTGTGGAACGGACAAACTACACCTTGAGCGTAAAAGAGTTGAATGATTCTGAATAAATCGCTAGAATTAAATTTAAAAATATTCAAAACTTGGAATTTAACCGTTTTTATGATCAAATTTATAAAAGACCAACTATTGTGGTCAATATATCTTTATAAAAGTATATAAAAATGTACTTTTGAAATGATGAATAATAAATAAATTATCAACCTTTCACTTTGGTGGTCTTGATTATTATTATCCGAATAAAATAATAAGTAAAGAAATAGTAAGCGATGCTAACTAAGCATTGTTTCGTTGGCTTGAGTACAGGAAATGTTATTTTATTTAAATATTAAGGAAACTATTATTAATATTAGCGAATCTATATTCCCAATCAACCTAAAACCCCCAAGACCAGTCCGCAATTCACGTAACGAAAGCTCCAATATCAAACCAACTCTGTAATTATATTACTCTATTTAATAACATGTCTTTCAAGTCAATGAATGTTTATTAAAATCAATTTGTCTTTCATTTTCAAATTAAATTAGTCACTCAAATAGGTTCTACTTTCTCCATTACTTTGATTCTAATTGATAAAATAACTCACAATTTTATTTTCGTCATAAACTTCGATGTAGATTTTCGAGGACGAAGGATTCACTCTAAGAATAAATTCCTCATTCCAGACAGGATTCAAAGTGTCTTTTTGAATATTTGTCACTGCAGGTATTCGAAATATTTCATTGTTGTCTGATAATTTCAATTTACAATACGGATGGCTGAAATATAATATTTTGATTACTTGATTCCGAAAATATCTCGTTTTATGATATTCTTGGCTTCTTTTATTTTAATTCGTATTAAACACGTATTTGATGTACACTGGAGTGAATTAATTAATCTTACTTGACATAGTGGTATGCCCAAGATATTTTGATGAATCCGGAATAGTTGATTAAGCTCTGGCATTGAGAATAATCTCAAAATATTATAAACATAGTTTGAATATCGACAAAAATTTATTCATTCAAACGAAGTTTAATTATTCTATATTTTGTTTTTAAATTTTATTGTAATTTTTCAAATTTGTAACATTTAAACTTGTCAGTTAAAAACTGATGATGAAATACGACTCCTACTTCCATCAAGTACAAGAGCAACAGAAATTGCCTATTGCTAGAACTTATCTCGAACACAACTGTAGTATCGATGTTGATAGAAATCCCGCCTTTGTGAGACAGACAAATCTAGTTTGCACAATTGGTCCATCATGTCTTACAACTGAGGTCCTCGAATATATGCTTCTCCATGGAATGAATATTGCTAGGATTAATATCAATAGTGGCTCAAGAGAATTTATCAAAGAGCTTGTCACTAAAATACGTTCAATTGAGGCTAAGCACAACTTTTACCCGTGTGTCGGAATAGCCTTGGATATTACTTCTCCCACTGTAAGAACTGCAATTTTTGATGAAGTAAAATATATTTTGTTAATCATTCTAAGAATTCTGAAAACTCAATTGACCTCCAATTTGGAGATTCTATCAAGTTGACCACGGATAAAGAATTTCAAAATAAAAGTGACAACAAAACGATTTGGATAGATACGTGTTACTTTCCGAATTTCTGTCAATCAGTTCAAAAGGGGGATAGAATCTACCTTGATGAAGGCTTGTTAACTCTGATTACTGAAGAGGTTAGTGAAAACTCTATCCTTTGTCGCATTGAGATTGGTGGTAAATTGAAAGGTTCACGTCGTGTCGACTTACCGAGAGAGCGTTGTTATTCTAAGCAATCTGAAGAAAAATACTTTGACGACCTAGATTGGGCGAAGAATAATGATGTGAGTGATTGCTCATTTAATCAATTCAGATTGATGTTGTCTTTACAAGTTATTCAGAGAACTCAAGGATTTTGAATAGAGCAAAAACTATTCTTGGAGACACCGTTGGATTATTTATGAAAGTAGAGACAAGAGAATCATTTAAAAAGTAATCATTTTATTAACAATAACATGTACTGTAAATACTAAATAATTTAAGAAACCTTTAAGACGATTAAAAATCGATCACATTGCACTTCTTTGTACATTTCGTGTAAGTGAAAAAGCTTGTCAGCTTTGAGAGAGAATTGAATATCAAGTTTTTATAACTTTGTTCTGATATTTCTATACAGTCGAATATGGTTTTTTCTAATATTTAATAGTAGAGAATGCATTTTCTGAGAACTGATTAACATTATTTCAAGTCTCAAGGAATCCTTGCACATAGTGGACGGAGTCGTCATCTGCCGAGGTCAGCTTGGATTAGAGATAAACCATGAAAAGATATTCAAGTTGCAAAAGGCTATTATCGGTTATTGCAATTTGATGATGAAACCAGTATTTGTGCAGGCTCAACTACTTGAAAGTATGCGTTACAAGCCGAGAGCTACCCGTGCAGAAGTCAGCGATGTTGCAAATGCTGTACTGGATGGCACTGATGGCCTGGTTCTTACTGTGGAAACAGCAAAGGGTGTCTATCCGAAAGAATCCTTATCTATACTCCATAAAGTAAGATTTACAGAATATTATGTTAGCTGAATAATTTTGAGTACATGAACCATTTTTTGTTTATAAGCCCAACATTTTGTGTTGAAATACAGGTAAACCAAAAATGCGGAATTATACTATTTTCATAGATTTAGTGAAAGATAATGGCTCTAAAAGTATAATCATTGATCCAGATTTGAAGAAGGAGAATTTTAATATTTTGATCATTCCTTTTTAAATATTTTCAAAATAAGGTTTTGGCAAAACTAAAAATATTTATTCTAGACTTGTCGGGAAGCAGAAACCTCAATATTCCAATCACGAAAGCAACTTGATTTGAAATACACACGAGAAAGGCTCAATCTCAACCAGACAAGCACAGCAGAAACAACCGCTTTAATGGCCGTCGAGGCAGCAAATATGGGCGCATCAGCAATCCTTGTACCGACAATAACTGGAAGGTAAGTCTGAGCTCTAATCCACAAAATTTATTCAGTGAAGATAGAAATGAAAGGTGTGAATATATGTATCTTCAATACATAGGACCCACTGTTGGTTTCTTTAACCTTCCACCATCAACAAAAATCCTCGCAATTATTAGTTTGATGAATTCGTTGCAAATATAAGTAAATACAAAAATCTCAATGCATTACGTGGCATATAAATCTATAGATCTAAGAGGACAAAGAATTGTATACTTTTATTCGGTCTTACAATGGTTCTTATTGTCAAGTTATTTTAATCAACTAACGTCCATCATAGAAAATTTGATGAACTGAAAAATATTCGTGTCAACTTTAACATCGTATAACTCTTAGATCAGCTGCTTTGATTGCTAGTTATCGACCAGCCTGTCCAATTATTGCAATTGTTAGGAGGCCAAAGACAGCAAGAAAGTGTCATTTCTTCCGTGGAATACACCCCTTTGTCTATAACGGTATGTGAATATTTTGATTGTTTCACTTTGGAAAAATGGTAAAAGACAGCATGAGTAGTTTCATAAACTAACTAGTGTCAGTTGTGACAACATTGTAAAATTTTAGGTAGGGATGACACTTTGTAAAGTTGGCATAGATTTTCTAAAAGTCTATTTTCCCTCTTCAACAGATTAAATTCGTTATTCATCAACTTTCAATAGTTAGATTTTGTGAATAGAAGTGCTTATTTGGTGTTGGGGAGTTCATTGTGGATGGTGTTGACAGGGATATTATTCCAAAAGTTTGAGTCAACAATTTCATTACGTATTCGATACATGACTGATCCTACATGTTATCGATATATATGAAGACTCTAAAGTAGCACATGAGATCTTTCATAATTTCACTACATGATATTTTGAGTTTATCATAATGAACGCTCTTAAAACTATTTTTATGACTGTACAGATAACAATCTGTTTTACGTCGAAGCTAGATAAAGCATCAAAGATCCGATTCTGTTTTTCATCTTGTAAGTAAAACTAGAGGGTCATCAGTAGGCCACAAATGCATATTTTTATCTTTGTAGTTTTATTTGAAATAAAATTGTTTCATATTTTCAAAAAAAACTTTTTTATGCAAAGTTGTATATTTTTACATATTGCTTGAAAAATATTTTTTTTTCATTATTTCCTATATAATTTTGCTTAAAGAATAAAAAAATTTCTTACTTTAAAATTTGTAGTCATAAAAGTAACATAAATACAAATATAAATCCAAAACTGATGGCGTAGTGGATTGATCCCCAAGTCGTGATATTCCGGGATCGATTCCGGTATCCTCCCTCCTCGAGATAATTTTACTCGGTAAATAGTTTCACTATAATCTCCTCATGTGAACCCGAAGAGGGTTAGATTCGGCTATGAAATTCAATTCAAAGAAAAAATAAAAGTAAAAATATTTCTCGTCCTACCAAAAAATGAGTCATGAAACCCATCCGTAGCCATTAAATTTAAGATTTTTAGTTCTGGTACCGAAGACTGTTGACTAGACCACTGCTTTTTGAAAAAAAATCAGCCAGATCAACACTTCAATTATCAAAAATGGTTGAAAATCAGATTTAAAAGTTAATTTTTGTTTTTAAATTTCGGGAAAAATGATTTATCACAGCTCTATCTAAGTGCTTTTCTTCTTATTTGTAACTGGTTTAAGAAATTTAATTATCGAATTTGTAGTCAGCCTGCTTGATACTGTATGAGAGACTCTCATTGAGAGTGGAGGATCTAGATAAACTTTTTTCAAGTTGTCTACTGTTGACACCAATTGTTCAAGTTATGACCTCTGAGAGCTAATAATCTCTTCCCAAAATCTCAAGGAAAAAAGGTCGATGACTGGAGTGAGGATATGGACATGAGGATAAATGCTGCAATGAACATGTTGAGGTCCCGGGACTTTATTAGTGATCATGACCAGGTGATAATTGTTAACGGAGATAATCCAGAGGCTGGCTCCACAAATACCGTTAGAACATTTACAATACCTGAAGAGGGAAAGTTCTTAGAGGTTGTCAAGCCACCGAAGCTTGATCACTGGGCGAAGGAAGAAGATATCCTCTAGATTATATTAATAATATCAGCTTTAGATAGAAATATTTTTTATCTTCGTCTTGTAGTTGCATTCAGTTTAGGGATTGAAAAAAAATATATTTTACATGTAACTTTTCAAGATCATTTATGGATCTCTTCCTTTAATGAATTCCTAAGCTAAAACTCATTAGAAGAAGAATAAACATTTTTTCATGACAAGAAATCTTTCAGAACAAATAATTCGACCTTGGCTTGAAATTCTCTGAATGCTGATGAATTCGAAGTTAGTTTGAATTATCAAAATCCATAGAAGAGCAAGAAAGAAAAAATAGTCATTCGTGAGGAAGAGAGAAAAAGATTTCAAAGCTTACTTGCGAACAGCCATTTACTGTCACTGACTGACAGTAAACTTGTAAATCAATGAATTAGGAATTAAGATTAATGAAACCTTTTTTATTGATCACTGCTTCAAGCGGCTTCTTATAATTTTTTACAAGGTTTTTGCAAACAGATTGGGGGAAAATTTTCCAATTCTCGGAGGTTTTTATGCTGCATTTGACCCACTCTAATTTTAAGCTCTCTCCATAAATTTTCTATTGGATTCAAGTCTGAAGATTGACTAGGCCATTGCATAGCATTAACAGCTTTCCTATTAAACCTAATTTAGTGAATTTCGACGCATGCCTTGGATCATTGTCTTGTTGAATCGTCCAATCTTCGCCCAATTGTAAATCTTGTACTGACTGGAAAATATTTTCTTCTAGTATCTGGCAATACAGAATAATCTTCCAGTACCTCTCAAAGCAATGATATTCCCACCTCCATGCTTGACTATAGGCAGGGTAGGCTTGTACTATTGACTCTCAAAAAACGACGAGTGGAATTTAGACCAAACAATTCGTTTTTTTCTTAGATTTGAGTTTCATAGCCGAGTCTAACTCTCTTCGGGTTCACATGAGGGCAGTAAGTTTTTGAAACTACTCTGTACTTTCAAAGTAAATTTGTTTCAAGGAGGGAGGAGACCGGAATCGATATGGGATATCATATTTATTAGACTTGGGGAACAATCCACTACACCATCCCACCATTTCGTCTGACAATGTCGTTCATATCAGATTTAGCATACTCTAATCGAGATTTAATGTATTTTTTTATTGAGAAGAGGAGTTCGTTTTGCAGTACAAAATCGTAAATTTTTTCTCTCAGTGTGCGAGATACCGAGATATTTTTTGATTCCAAATCAAGGATCAATTCATCTAGCATCTTTTTTTCACCTAATCCGCTAATCTTTTGGCTTCAAGATGAGAAAATTTTCTTCAAGCGCCGCACGATCTAGGAAGATTCTGAATTGTTTAGTTTTAACACATTAGAGATCTCTCCATAGCTTTTACTCCTTTGGTGAAGACTGATGATGGTTTCTTTAAGGTCTTTAGATTTTGCCATCTTCAAAAAACCCATAAAATAGAATGATTTAAATCTTAATTCTATTGGACAGTAAGTAATACTTACTAAGTATGATTGAATACAATTCGCCAAATAAAAGTTTTTCCACATATTCCAATTTTTGATAAGTGTTTAAATATTTATGACGCACGAAAAATAGAAAAATTTCTCTCTAAGAAAAGTGGGAGAGTTTGCAACTTCAAGCCGATTAATGATCATGTGAATATCTTATGGTCAAAAAAATAAATTCCTTTGAATTGAGTCTAGCTCTCATAAATTCTAACGAATATTTCGTGAGAAAATAAGAAAACAATAATACTACTGTGTGCCCCACTGTACAAATATTCAAAATAAAACGATTCAAACAATGATCATTATACGAGGTTAACACGAGGTTCGAGTGGAAATAAATTGATATTAAATAATAATTTATTTGTACAGTGTAAATGTTACTCTTCAAGTTCCAAATCCTCCATGTCATCGAACAAAGCTTCATCGATCGCCACATCTTCAGCTTGATCTCCCAGAAACTTGAGATCAGAATCATCAAAGCGATTATCTCTCACGAACAACTCACGTCCAGAGAGACGCTTATTCATTTCCGCCTCATTCTTCATTATCAATCTCTCTTCTGTGGTCAGCTTTGATTCCATCTCTTGGATAAACTGATTTCTCCATTTCAGGAAATTCTCCTGCGTCACTTTGGTTCCGTAAAACTTTTTCTCGTCTTGTCTATCCTTCTCCTTCTTCACTCGCTCCTCCTCCTGAGATATACCATCTTTAAAGTTTTCAGCATAGTTATTGAGCTTCTCTTGAACTTCGGAGGCGATTTGATAAATCATCATTTCCCCGAGATTCTCACATCCAACCTTATTCATGCAAAAGTGGAGATCTGCAACATTTGAGTCTGAGAGGTCCTTACAGTTGATAAGTGATAGTTCTGGAATACTCTCCGGGTAATCTTTCGAGTATTTAACTTTGACAGAGCATGAGAAATACTTTTTTGAAGTCTTGTTACAATGACCTTCAAGACTAATTGTGAAGGATTGAGGGAAGGCTTTTGATGTGAGCTTAAAACTTGTGTCGTATATTGATCTTAAGACTTCAATCTCAGTTTCACAAACTTCTGCTGACATTTGAATTTGCGAACTTTAAAAACAATCACATTTGTAAGCAAATCTTCTATTTGTTTGTTTCAACGTCACTGGCAACAGATCAAATGAGTGAAGGCCTACGTCTTAGAAAAACTCCCGCAAAGGAGGAGAAATCTGATTCAGAGGAAGTTGATAAAGACGAGTTCTCAGATGGAGGTGATTATAAAGATAAACTACACAAGTTTACACTACTCGAAGAGATTCTTCTCGTTGGATTAATTGACCAAGAGGGATACACCTCATTTTGGAATGACTCAATTAGCACTGGACTCAGGGGTTGTATTCTCATCGAATTAGCACTCAGAGATCGCATTGTCCTCGCACCACCCTCTAGACTTTCGGTGGATAGGAAGATTTTGGTTAAATCGGATGTATCAACCGGCGATGGTCTTCTCGATGAGGCTCTTAGAATTATCAATAAAAATTTTCAAAATATTAAAGTATCAACTGCCATAAATTATCTCAGTGGTAAGTGATTTGTTATATATTTTCATCATAAAAAATATTTCGAGGGTAAACTCTATTGCATTACAGACTTGCAAAAAATATAAATTCCAGATTATGCAATGTATAATATGCATGAATAGAATTTTTTCTATTTTTCTTACGGTTTCTTAGCAATAAATTTAGTTGATTTCAAAATTTTAGTTTAACGGCAAGGGCTGCAGTTGTAATATTCAAACATCTGTTAAATTGTTACTTTGATTTAATTCTCATTAATTTATTCGTAATTTTTTTGATAACCTCATACATCTAGTTTAATAAACTGATTATATTTGATACAAAATGCTGTTACAAATATAATTTTATTGATTAGATTTAAAAGCAGTTCAAAGTACATCACCGTCCGTGACACTCTCATTATTCTAGATTCTGGGCCATAGTTTGTAGAGAACGGAAGTCTCTAATTCATGAATACTAATTTTCCTATATTTTTAAACTACATATTAGAAAAAGGTATATTTTAGTACAGTCTATTGGGGAGACATCAAATTTATGTTATTTAATTGCCAGGTGAATCCTGGAATATCCTCTACATGAATTGTCAGCTACAAAACGTTAGAGAGAGAATCGCCAAGTCCTTGGTCGATAAAGGCATCCTATCAACAGAAATGAAGAATTTCATCCTCTTCGATATGACCACGCATCCTCTCAAGAATCAAAATGCGAAAACGGAAATCTTTGAAAAGGTCAAAAAGATTCTCACAAGCCAATGGCATAGTGACATTCTAAAAATGGATATTAGAGACATCTCTCTGATTTTATTGTGCAACTTTAGCGATGTCCTAGATAACGCTCTCGCCTCGTTATCTGACTCAGACTATGATATTGCGAAGAACCGATTGACGAAGCTTATGAATATCGACTACCAAGCCATGGCTAGTAAGGGCAACAAGGCGGATATTATATGGGCAGTTTTTGCATCCTTTAGATGAACTAAACCCCCCCCCTTTTTCCATCCCAACAGATCTTAATCTTAACCCTGTACCCATTTTTATATGTTGATGATGATATTCAAGCGTCCACCCCCCCCAAAAGAGAACTTAGTATTAATACGATTTGTAAAGCAATTTCTGGAAATTCAACCGTTTGTTTTCTCTTCTCCCCACTCTACTACAAACTATGCAACCATATCATTCCAAATTTTGTCTCTCCTTTTTTTGATAAAACAAATATATTTTTCTATTTAACTGCACCAGTTATGTTAATTTTGTGATGTTACACACTAAACACAATGCTTGCATATTTTCTTTCTCAATTATATGCATTCAAACAAGACCTATTGTGATATTAATACATCTATGTAATAACCCAAATACATATGCAATGTGTATATTTTATTAAATTTTACATTAAATAATTGATTAATAATTATTGAATGAGAGAGAAAAATCAATTAAATCATTGGTTGATTTGGATTAGGTGAGATTTTCAGTTTTGGTATTTTCTTCAACAATCTCCTGTAGACTTGAATTAAAAGTATGAAGAATGCAATAAACGAAATATCTTTGGATGAAGCTTTTTATTCCATTTTTGAGACTAAAGGTTATTTATAAATCAAGTTCTACAGACAAGGGACTACAAATTACCATCTTGGCCTCTAATAATTTGTTTTGAAAAAATATAATTATAACCAGCGTGATGCAAACAATTTCCCCTGTAAAATAATTTAAAAATTTCGTGGTATAAAATATACTTTTTTTTATAGCAGAACTTGTTTATTTTAGTATAGAGTTATTAAAGACATAGGATTTGTTCTTTGAACAGAGAGTTTTTGTTGACTTTATCCCAGAGATGTTTGCAGATCATCTTGGCTTTAATCCTTTTGGGCCCACTGGCGTCCCCGCAAGTTTGCATTATCCAAATTTTTAATTAACCCAGGTATATAAACACTGAACATTTTGTAATTTTTACTTCAGAATAATGTGTGCGGTAAATTCGAGAAAATTATTAGCTTGAAGATTCTTTCTTAGTTTAAAAGTTAAGAAAAAGTTTTCTCGGGAAGTAGTGCATTATTTTGAAAAATGTTTAACTCTGTAGGGATCTTAGAATGACCATTTTTAAATCAAAAAATGTGGGCAATTCGGATGCATAACGTCAAAGTTGCATTGGCTTTAAGATTTTGAAAAATTAAAATTTGGATAATTAAAATGACATTTTTGTTGATAGCAAAAATTTGAATACTTGTCTAATACAGTATACTGTATAATAATATAACTAGAGATAATTAAGAGAAGATAATTACACCAATCAAAAACTCATCATACCTTTGTCTATAAAATGTGATAAATTTTGAGGTTTATGAAAGAATTTTTCGTATTTTCAACTTTTTCTCAACGGGAAACCAGTGTCCCAAGGGGTTTACCCGGGTTAAGAACACTTTTCTGAAAAAAGTAACAGAAATATTGAATCATGACAACATCGAATTTATTTCACTATGATAAATAGTCAGTAAATAGTTAGAGTTTCACGTAAATCGGTTAACACGGTTAATTCTTAAACAGTTTAAATAACAACGTTTTTCATTTTGTTGTCTTTCAAAATCAATGGAATGAAACAGCCATCTAGCTGGACATCTCCTCCGACTGCTTGAGGTAGGTCTCGAAGGAGAACGGTATGAAGAGATGACCGGAGCCTTCGTAGAACTTGTTATTAAACTCAACCCAATGGAGACGTATGGCGTGTAAAAAGGCAGAAAGCCCTTCCATCAATATTAGGACCCCGACGGTCAGTAGAGCCCAGAAAGCAAAGATGAAGAAGAGGACGATGCATCCGTAGCTTCCGTCCACCTTGGTACCCATCTGCATCACCATATTCCACAGGACCTCAGAGAGTTCTATTTGAAGGAGAGAAGGGTCAATTTTCCATATCCACACTAATTGCAAGTCTGGCACAGTTTTGGGAATTCTTTTCTCAGGAATCGATAAAACAAAAATGCAAGGCAATTAACGACCTCCCCCCCAGTTTTGCCCCCAAAGGAAGATAGGATGAACGGTGGGATTATACAAAAAAGTTCTAGAACAGGTCAAAAATTATGCAAAAGCTTATCTGATAATGGGTGGAAGATAAAAATGTTTTTTTTGAAAAAGGTTCGTTTAATACTTGCTTATATGGTAAAAGAGCATATTCTAAACCATAATTCACTTAAAACTCTCTTTTAGAGTATCTTACTCGAAAACAATATTTTCATATATAAACTCGTAAAATGACAATCTAATGTCTAATTTTATGTTTCAAAATTAGAGAAAATATATTTTTCTGATTGCTAATGAATCGGAATTTAGAGTATGGTGTTTCCTCATCATATTCTAAAGAATCATTGAAAGAAATTTTTATTTTTCTTATTTATGAATCATAAAATTAGGCATTAGATTGTTATTTTACGAGTTTATACTGTTTTCGAGTTAGATACTCTAAAAATATTTTTCAAGTGAAAAGAAAGGTGAATTAAGGCTTTAAATATGTTCTTTTATCATACATTGTATTAGTAAGTATTCAAAAAATATTTTTTTTATGATCCACCCTACTTTGACAATCTTTATTTTTCAATTTTTTGATCCTCAACGATAAATAATACTTTGAAAGTATACAAAATTTTTCCTTGAGTACCTTCTGAAGCAATGGTGACATGTCTGAAGATTGTACTCGCTTCATTCCTATAACTCATGCATTATGACTTCCGGACTCAACCCATTATGGATTAGAAGACTAGAGATTATCATCAAAACCTATTAATCAAAATCTATTGAAGCGATTCGAGAAACAAGATCAATCAAGTTTGAATTTCATTGCTCAAAGGAAACATTTGAAACACTCAATTCAAAACTTGATCTAAACCAGGTTAAATAAATAAGTGTTTAATAAACAATCCATTTGTAGACTAAAATTCTTCTTCCAAATATAAATCTTCAAATCAAAAAATATATGACTGACTCAAAAGATGGCAAAAAATTCTTAGCTGTAAATAAAGCTTGTTCGCTGTTATTGTTATCACTCCCAAAAACTCGAGTCATATTAGATCTACTTGTGAGTAGGGTACCACTTTAATTTAAAAATTTATTTCATCAGTAAATTTGTAAATTAGGATTGGTGAACAAAATGGCTATAGGTATAGTAAAACTATTTCTTCTTTACGATTAAAACTTACGACTATGCGCCAAACTGAGTGCCCACAACCGGAGATATGAAGCGGTATTGGAGACGCATCCGAGACAATATTCGATCGTGTGAATTGCTGAGAACACCATTGTATCGCCAAAGTCGAACTGGAATTGAGAGAAATCAGATCAGTTAAATTCTTTAGATTCGTTCAACACCGAAGAATGCTAGCATTCGGTTGAGACAACAGTATTTTACAAAATCGACGCATCAAATTGTTATTTGATGAGAAAATCTACATAAATGTTTCTAAACCCTAGTAGGCCTTTTTTCTCAACATTTCTTAGAAATACTTTTTGTAAAATATTTAGTTAGATTCAATATTTTCGAATCGGATTCTGATGAAAACCTATATTGGCTCGATATATGATCATAACCAGATTTGATTAAACTTTAATCAATCATTCCATGTGACTTGAACGTTTATGGAAAATTAGTTAAAAATAATGTTTCTTCAAATTCCATGCAGTAGTTGAGTTTTCTATACTTTGAAGTCTACTGATTCATGTGGGAGAAATTGAATTGAATGGAAAACAGTCAACTCCGCTTACAATTTGAATTTATATGATGACTTTTGGGTAAAGTAAATTCATGTCTAGAAAAAAATTATGTTCTCAATCATAATACAGAATCCCTGGATTAAATCGACTCTATCAAAATATCTTTTAGAAAAAGCTAGAAGGGGAAATTTCTTTTTCTATTCTAATTTGTCCCACATGAACCAGCAGACTTTAAAGTGTAGACACCTCACCTAGTGCATGGAACTTTATCCATAACGGGATCATAAGAGAGTTGAAAATCCCAATTTATTTCCACTCAACAGTGTAGTAGAGAGATTGAGAAGCTTTTCTCTGGATTACATGTTTTAATTGATTATTTAATCTCTACTTTCACTAAGATAGAAAGACAATGCCTGATTGGTTGCAGTGTCTTTGTGTGTTCTCTTCTAAGACGGAAAACATTTACACCCTTCTAGCACACACACGACAACACAAGAGTACAATATCTAGACTATACGGGAGCTGTTGTCTCCTGCGAATCGTGCTCATCATCATTCTTGAGGCCCTCCTCGTTCTCTTCAATGCCGTGTGGCGGCGGTGGCCTAGTTGGCTGATCTCCGCTAAGAGCGCCCTTCTTAAGAGGCCCAAAGCAAGTGTAGATGGAGTGTGTAGAAAATAGGGGAGAAAAAAAAAGAAAAATATTAAATTATAATCACCTTCCCATCCCCATCGCCGTGACCACCAACGTCAGCTTCCTCGTCGGATTCGTTATCGTCCATGGTCTTTTCCTTTCTATGGAGCTGTGAGGAGTGAAGAGTTGTACTTTAAAAAGAGATTCAAATAAAAGGGTAGGGGGTAGAGAGAAAGTGAAGAAAAAAAGATAGAAATGATTAAAACTCTTATAGCAATTGTCGCTCAACCGAGGCGTGCACGATTTATGCACATGCACCACAAGGTATCAATAAATTTTCTACTCTGATAGGTTATTCTTACCCTACACAAAACCTTTCATCTCTGATCTAATCAAGAATGTGATTGATAGTTATCAATTGGACTTCCTCAATCTACACTTCTGATGTGTACTCTAAATACTTTTTTCAAGTTATTTTATTGACTGAGTGATGCCAAGCAATAAAGTGTTGCTTAACATTAATTATTTATTTTCGAATTTAGTCAAAGAAAAATGGATCAAAATTAGATTTTAAACCTTTTTTAAATCATTGGTTAAATTGGCCAAAGTATTTACTAGAAAATTAATTTCAAAGAACCCTTCAAAAGTAGAGCAGATGAGATTAGATAAATGAGTCATTGGCAAAGTGCATGATTGAACCAAGTGAAAAATTCGTCGTGATCGATTTATGGTTCAATCAATTACTTAGTGATGCACAGTAAAGATTTGATTAGGTTCTCAGAATAAATTCTACTACTCGTAAGCAGATTCGTTAAATAAAATTTAATTTTCCCTTGATATTCTAGCAAAATTAGAGATTAGTAAAAGTTTCGTGATTAATTTGAATTAAAATGATGATTAATTTATTTCTTCTCTAAACCTTCCACCAAAACTTACAAGAAACTTGCAAAATATAGACTTTAATTTATAGAGATTTAAAAAACATTTCTTAGACTCACAGCCGTTGTCGAGCTTCCTAGAGACTCATCGTCCTATGATATAAAGAAGAGGTTTTAATAATAATAATGAATTGAAATTTTCTACTAGCGAGTAGGTTGAAAAAAGTAGTAAAAAAACATTCAATTGCCAAAATTAACAAAGAAAAGCGACTCACATGTTTATGCAGCATTCTACTTGCCTTTAGAGCGAGACCAACGAATCGACAAAGGAAATGTAATTTGAATTACATTGACAATGATGATCAAGCAATGTGTTTGGAATTGAATAGAATAAGGAGAAGAGAAAGATTTTCATTAGATTATTCAAAAGATATCTCAAAATAACTCAATTTTTGTTATCAAGAATCTCCAAGGGAGAATCTACCCTTCTTCAAAGAACACCGATCAACATGCGAATGACTCTCCACTAAACATTCATTACATGTCCGTTACCGTGATCTAAGGAATGAATGAGCAGAGAAGAGTTTTATGAAAAGTTTTTTCCTCAGAGAAAGAAAAACATGCAATCTAATCTTGGATGAAAATAATACCTGTGTAATACACAGTGTGTATCGATCTTTTAGCACGAATATTGCAGTGCTTGAAACATGTTCTAGCATGCAAATGGAAAAGAGAATAAGGGGTGAGAGATTTGGTGCTCTGCTATTGATTTAATCAAAACTGTGAAATTCCTCTCAAAAGTGTATTAGGATTCCAATGTAGATTATCGTCTCTTGATTCATATTCAAGCTTCTAGTTTTCCTTCCAAAAAGAGTGCAAATTTGAATTGAGCGAGTTAGGCTTTTGGGTACTGCGTGAAATGACCAAGATTAAATCTACCATATTTTTTATTTTAATAATATTTTCTTGATTGAAGAAATGAATTTAAATCATTCAAAAATAGTGGATTTGCTTCTCTACGCAACATTCAATAAAATTCCAATGTGCACTGAATCTTATTTTTAACGAAAATGTTTTCGCAATGAAAACTAGAAGCTCTTATTCTCGCGGTGGGGAATCGTAGCTTGAAATTTTGGGAAATCCCAAATTATTGAATTTATAGAGTCATTTTATCGAAAAATAGACTAAGCCTACTCAGAAATTAGCTCAATCTTTTGAAGAAAGAAAATTATGTCAAATAAGGATCAAGGGTCCTTGAATAATACAAAAATAGCCAAGTTGAATCATGTTTATGAGAGACGAGCTGAATAAGAATTCAGAGACACCAAAGACAAATTTTTTGGATAACTCTTATACAACACCAAGTGTATTAAGGAGCCATGGTTAGTTACGAGGCACCAACAAGATACTCATTCATAAAGATTGAAATAAAACTTGTATAAAGAAATTATGATCCCTTGTGATGGTGTTGTTTATTGATAAAAAGTGAGAAATGAGCAATGCTTGAGTAATGATCAGGGCAACTCAAGTGCGTATTTTCATATTTTATTTCCTCTGCATGAAACTCTTCAATGGGTTTATTGTTAAGATAAATTTTAACAAGTTTTGTTAATGGAAATAAAATACAAATAATAAAGCATATACTGTGCATATTTGGGTTGCCCTGTTAATGACCAATAAGTGCTAGGAGTTGAAATGAATACTAGACACCCTCTCTGGGAAGACCTGTCTTTATTTGGTGCTTTCTATTCATAGCCAATACAGTATCGAGAATTCCTTATATATATATCCACAATGAAGGGTTCTACAATGATGAGTAATGCGGGGAGTGAAGAAACATGATCTGTTAACCCTAGCATATGAAGATACATGAGAAATTATCGTGACATATTGACTAGTGAATCTTAACACAAGACAAATCTATGAAAAATATTGTTGAATAAAAATTGTATTAATTTATATTTATAGCCGTTATGTAAGACTTACATCGCTAAGTCTACGATACCGAAAGGTCTGATGGAAAAATGTATGAATAAATTACAACATGAATACAACAATATACAGTCGATATGAATGAGAGGTCCCCCCGTTACAGAAAAAAAGTACTCAATTGATGTAATCTCGGTTGTTTTTTCAATGGAAATTGATGTAGTGAAATGGAAGAAAATGAAAGTTGTTTTACGATAAACAAAAATAGATGATATTTACAACACCAAACACATTTGGTAGGAATGACAAAAAAGGTTGACACAACATTAATTGTTATTCACTCAGCTAATAAGTTTTAAAATTTCACACTTCCTAGATAGTATAGCATTACTCAAGTTATAATTTTGTGTTTGAGAGGAAGTGATTATAATTGAGAAGCATTACCTTTGCCTTTTGCTTTTCACGGTAGAGGAGGATGAGCGGTTTGGATAGGAGCATCCAGAGCATGCAGACCACTTCGATTAAGAGAATAAAGTTCTGGAGGCCTTGCTAGAAAATATAAAGCTCTTAGAATCGTTTATATAAAAGAGTGGATTGATTTGATTGGCTGCACTAATGCCTGCTTCTCATTGGCTGCTTATGTGTGAAGAAGTAATCTCTATGAAATCCTACTTTTACAACTCACTTGACCAGGATAGAAGAACGAGCTACCGCCAGAACCAGGAATCATGTTGATCAACACTAAAGAATAATAAGTTATTAAACTCGTCAAGCCATCAAACTAACATCACCTAGAGCTATTCAATTCAGCTAAAAACCAGCCGATTTGGTCGCCAAAACTCACTAAGAAGTAGACTCGGGGCAGAAGCGTTCATTGTAGCGTCGTAGCTGCACCATTTGTAGAAGATCATGGTGACAAGGTAGCCGAAAAGACCCAGCAGGAAGATGATTTGTGGAATGAATACGCAGAAAATCGAAAGGCGATCATTGAAGAAACTATAATTGAACATGCTCAAGGAAACGCCAAACACCATGTGAATGACACCAAACACAATTGACATCTTCATCTTCATTGAATTGGTGAAGGTAATCTTATTTTGAGCCAACTGCCAGATGGGATCAACGCCGAAAGCGTACGGATAGCCGGTGTACATTTGGGTGTAGTTTGCTCCAATTGCTAGAGTTTTTATTACATTAAACTACAGATTTAGAGAGGTTTTGGCAATAAAGTGATTGGTTTTAGATAAATTGCTAAAACCCTTTTGGACCCGACCCGACTCTACAATTCAATGATAGTTCCTATTTTTCAAAGTTAACTGGACTAAAAATTAAATTTTAAGAACTTTTCGGTTACAAGAATTTTTCCTAAAATATTTAGTTTGGGAGATATTCACGGTTTCTTTGAAGATAAATGAGGTATTTTGCCTCTTTCAATAGAATACAGACAATAAAATGCTGTTTTCAGAATTTTTCAAAATTCGATGGCCAATATCTTTTTTTCAATAATCAAATAAATGACTGAATAACCTGAAATATATAACCAGAAAGCCTACAAACTCTTCTTTAAGTCAATGTTGCTCAGGAGCAACACCGGGGCTTAAAGGGTTTATCAAATGTATGATTTGGGTAGACTTGGTTTTCCACTTGGATATTATTTTCAAAGACTAAAATTTCACAAACCTGGCTCTAACTGCAACGAGGCGCTCTCTTCGATTTGTTTCTCAGTAAAATTTGGATACCAGGAGGAGCCGAAAATGTTCATTGATTTACTGAACACATCGTTGTACATTAGGCCGGAATGAATTGAGAAGGCTCCCATGAGAAGTATTATATAACGACCGCCAAAGAATGTATTCCAAATTTCATCAGTTGTTTTCATTTTCTAAAAATAATTAAATTTATCATCTTTTAAATACAGTAAGAAATATCAAATCTCTGTCTTCAACTCTACAAAATTATACAGAGCTATTACTTGTTAGTAGACTCACCAGGAGTTGTTTCTCCCTAACGACCATCCACAAAGCGAACAAGAACATGATCAGACCATGTCCCGCATCTCCAAACATGACCGAGAAGAGGAAGGGGAAAGTGATCACAGTGAAAAGGGCCGGATTGACCTCACGATACCTGGCGACACCGTAGGCATCCACAATGCTCTGAAAGCCTTCAGTGAACTTATTCGTGCGATGATATGTCGGCGGCTTCTCCCTGGTCTGCTTCGGATTCGTGATCGGATCAAAGGCCACCTTTGTGTTCTCCACACCCCGGCGAAGGGCCCTCTTGATCGTGTCAGCATTATCCACAGCAGCCCAATACTCTCCGACCATGCATTTGGTCGTGGGGTCGAGTTTGAAGAGGTTCAAAGTGTGGTAGATCGCCTTGATCTTCCTAACTTTGATGAACCACTCGCGGAGGTTCTGCGAAGCTGCCTCGAGAATCCTATTACGATGGAGTTGGGTCTGGGATAGAACCCTCTCGAGGTCTTCGGTTCTCTTGATGACTTGCGAGGTCATCTCTGCACGCTCATCAGCTGAGTCTGGGCAGGGATAGAGGTTGGCGTGGAAGCTGTAAGCATTTTAGACCATTTAATATTCGAAAATCGAGTAACTGAATATTTGAAATCTGAAATCTTCAACTTGAAGCCTATTTGATGCTGAAAGAATTTCTTCCAAGACTTTTCTAATGTAGGAATACTAGAAACTGAGGGGTTAAAGGTCATCTTGAGTTTTAAACACGTTCTCGGTTAGTGCACCAAAGTCCAAATAAAAAATCAATATGAATATCAAAATAATTTCAAGCTCAAATTATGCTTCCAAATGTTCTTCAATATTCTCAATTAACAAAGTATTAAAAATGTATGAAAAATTAACGAATGAGTAGAATACTCATTGGACGCAAAAAATGTAAAAATAGTAATCAGAATGAATTACCCATCGCAAATCTTGTTGACTCGAGACTTCAACTGCTCTCCCTGGAAGAAGATGACGAATACCGATTTTCGCATTTTATTACCAGTAACTGGATCTTCGAGGGGAGTTTCGACTTCTGCTTGTTTCATGAAAATATTACCACGGCATACTCTCCACAGCATCTTTTCAAATGGCGCCAGCCTGTCGCGTGAGATAATGCCGGCAAGGAATCTATATGAATAGGTCATATAATAATAGATTGAGAACTAAAAAGGCTTCTTAAGACTCACCCCAGTCGAGATACTCCAGCTCCGATTCCCTCTTCGCCAAGGAGATTTGTATTTTCGTCAAGAGAGTTTTGAGATCGAGATGACTAGACAATTTTTAATTCAAAAATAGAGCCAAAAAAAATAAATCTAAAAATATTTTTTTCTTACAAAATTACAATGTGTAATTCATCTGATTCTTTTATAAATCCTTGTTCAAACTGACGAGTAAAGAAATCCAATTTTTCTTCATTATAGTTAAAAATGAAAATTCTAATTTATTTTCTTCGATTTATATTTTAAAAATATTTAGCGACTAAAAAGCTGCTAGTTATATAATAAAGTCCAAGTGAAAAATCTCATTTGAGTATAGGTCAGACGTAGAATTTAAGAATATCTATTTTAGAAAAATATTAAGACCCAAATAATATTTTTTATTAAAATCATAAATACCCCAGAGAAAATTTAAAGATTTGATATTTTTGAATAGGTAGGTAAAGAAGAAAATATCTCAGGACTCTAATAATTTTAACTCACTTCTTCGAAGAAGGTTTGTGTCTTTCTCAAAATATGCTTCATTTCAGTGACTTCTAGGTATGTCTTCTTTAACTGTTCTTGATTTGAATTGACTTCTTTCAATTCATTTTCGATTTTCAAGAGGTTATTCTCTAACTCAATCATCTCCGGTGGCGATGGAGCTTCCGGGTCAACTTTACTGTCTGGGATTGGAAAATCGTCTTTCTTGATTTCTTTTTCAGTGAATCTAAGCTTTCTCTCCATTTCATCACATCTTCTAACTTCGTTTACGAATTTTCTTTGAAAAGCGCTGATATCAGATTGACACTATAAAATAAATAAAGTGAATAATTTTTTAACTAGTTGGGTAATTAGTAATCACTAAATAGCGAAAAATTCTAAATCTAACTCACATCTTTGAATTGAACAATACCAAGTTCTCCTAGCTCGGCAATACAACGGTAGGCATTATCACAATGCAAAATTAGCTCAGAGAGCTGCATTCGCTCACTTCGGAATAGAGAGCCCATCTTTAGTGAATTATGACTTCCTAAGTTTTGATCATGAAATGTGATAAAACAATTTAACTTACAGTGACTTTATGATTTTTTTTGTTTAAGTAGACATAGTTTTTAAAAATGTCAGCCAAAGAGAGCAATGTAATGAGTAATTTCACTAAATAATGTCATCTATTGTAGGCAATGAAGATGAGTTCGTTGTTCCCCACATGGATGTTTCCTGCTTAATGAACAGCTATGCATATCAAAAAGTCCTCGAAGAGCCATGGATCTATCTCCACAATTGGAACTCACAGCCAAGAAACGTTCAAAATGGTATTGTCCAAGCTTTCGCTACTGAACTATCTGAGCAATTCACTAGATAATTGAAAACGAAGGTATTTCTCTAAATAAACTTTATTTTCAATATAAATAAACTTAACTCGTACTAGTACTATTAAATTTTAATCCCATTTTCTGTAATCGATTTATCCACGATGTTCCATAAAATACAGACCCGGCTGTTGCTACTCCGCTTCTGTAATTTTATTAGCAAATTTTATGAGTTACTTGATGTTTAATGATGATCGCTCCTCGTGAATCGTCAGGGCACATGCAACTATTCCTTTTGCGCACGAAATATACCCGAACTCTGTCAAAGTTAAACTTATAGCAAGATTCTCATAAACACTAAACTACTACGTTCAAATATTGATTATTTCTCTATTGATCTGTTTTATTTTTTATCCTAAACGACTTATTAAGTCGGACTTAACTTACACTGTAAGTTAATTGTAAAAATTAATTTAAAATAATATTTAAAAAACAGTAGGTAGTAGAATTGATCTTTAAGAAGGATAAAACCCCAATATTACCTGGTCCATTAATTGTGGTAATAATCATGCACTTTTCATAGTCATTTTCCCTTTTTATGCCGTGAAAAGTCATTTCAAAAGTGGCCTTTTCTATTTCTTCTCTCTTTGCTCCTTGGCTAGAGAATAGTCCAAATGTTGCGAGACTAGGAAACTAAGTATAATTTAAATTTCGTTGCAATTACCTTGACAGCAAAAGCCCTAGTCAGAGGATTCGAGACAATAAAAGCGAACCATACTCCGAAGAAGAGACCGAGAATTGCCTTGAACTTGGATCCAATGCACAAATATGGAACATAGTGAACCTAGATAGCTTTAGATTAAATTATTTACGAAATTATCCTTTTTCGACAATAGAGCTCTCTGCGTTCTCCGCACTACTGACAAGTCACTACCCATGAAGGGAATACACCAAGTCTTTGAATATTCGTCATACTTTAACATAGATGCTTCTGGACGAGTTGGTTCTCTAACTCCGTCAAAGATTGCTCTGCGATTCTTCTTTAAAGATTTTCGATTCTTAAAGCTGCAGAGGGCCGATTCTAGCGTAGTAGAATGAATTGCGTACTAAAGTTAATTTGTGAATTGTCTTACTCTATCCTTGATACTAAGAAATGACTCAATAAAAGCCAATGGCTGGTTACAATTTCTCTCTGTGTACTCGAAACCGGCCTCAGCTGGAACTGAATCCCCGCCGCAGGCTCCGATGACTATAACGTTTTGTTTAATCGCTTCCTCGTTGTATAAAACTTGCATTTTCTCTAAATACTCGAGAGAATTATATTTTAAGCATTACTGTTGGTTCTCCACTGATATCGAGATGATGGGTATTAGTCTTCAGGCAGGATTTAACCACTACTTCACCATAGAGTTGGTACTGAAAATAACTATTCATATTTAATTACTGGGCCAACGCAATTGATTAGAATTGAGCACTTGGCGGTCATTTCATTAATTTCTTGTTCATTTTCAATATTAGCAATGATTAGTTTAACTTCAGAATCAGTGCTTTCCGACTTTTTAATACGATTTAAAACACTTTGAAGTTTCTCAAGATTCCTCCCAGCGAGACCAACTTTGTAGTTTTTACTCTTACTTTCTTTAATAATCTCTCTTGCTACATATTCCCCAGTGTAACCTGTTGCACCATACACTATAAAGTCGAGCCTTTCCATGTTTAGAATTATTTTTCAAATTTGAATCTGTTCAAATCCAATAAAGACAACCTGTAAAAAGTAACAAATGTCTTTTGTTCAAGTTGATAAATCATTCGAATGAAGATACCTTTTAGCTCTAAGATACCCTTTAGGATTATAGTTAGGTCCTTTAGCGCTTCCAACTTAAATTAGTAATTCATCAATACTTAATAATATTCAAGTTTTAAGCCAATTGGTAAAATAGACTTCTCAGAGAAATCCGTTTACGATACCGGACAATTCTTTCTCCATAAAAAGTTTGGATATCGGGGAATAATTCTCAAGAATTGGGTGACTAAATTCACCAACAAGGACGAATCTTTAAAGTTAGTCCATTTCACCTTATTTAGTCTCTAGATCCTCTCTCGATCATCCAAATGAAATACAGGTCTATCAAGTTTTAGCAGATAAAAGAGATTTAATTGAATGTGTAAGTATTGAGTAAATAATTTAAATTAAACAGGAATCATACCTCAAATCCGGCCTCACCTTTCTACACAACTACGACAAGTATTCCGGTGTCCTGCATCATATTTCGGGTGTCGACTATGCCTTTCACGAGGATATCCTTCCTTTAGATATAGATTCTCATGAAGGCATTGAAAATCCTTACATGAATGAATTCTTTCAGAATAGTGATGGACAATTTTTGCCTAAAGAGAACCTCGGGGCTTGGCTGGAAGAGAAGCAGAGTTTTCTCTCTAGTCAAAATGTTAGTCAAAACGTCTCCAACGGCGTCAAAGTAACCGCTATCACATTCTTCATGGGCAGAAAATCGATAAAGGTAATTTTTACTTTGTTTTCTTTAGAAATAATATTCAACTCACCATTTCTTTTCAGACCGAAGAAGAGGAAAAGTTATCTCGCTTAGTGAGTCATACATTTTCATGAAACATCTCTGGAAGAGAGCCTACTAGAAATCTTCAAAGCAGTTAATCTACTATTTTAGCACAGGTTATCAGCAGGGCGACTAAATATTTTTTGTAGAATCAACAGTTATTCATATTGGTGTCATTTTCAGAATTTAAATCTGGTATCTGTTTTATAAAAGCATATAAAACGTATGTAAGTTATGTTTAAGCATACTTTGGGCAATATTCATTAGCGTGAATCAGCATAAAATATTCCTTGTAAATATATATCTGTTCTCAATGAACCTATTCTGAGTAAGGCTTGATTGAGAATGGGCCTTAACAAAAAGCTCAGAGCTATGCGGACTCCATTGTGTACAATGTGTAGTGGTACTCAGAAGAATTCTGGATTTTGAACAATGGATTATTCTATTAATGCTGGACAACTCATCAGTGATGACTCATCACTGATAAGTTATCAGCAGGGCAACAGAAAGCATTTTTTTAATAACAAAAATACATTTATGAGACTACTTTCTAGTAGATACTAATATATTTCTATTTTTACAGTGGCGATATCTCATTCGAATTGAATACTTTGGCGAGGAGCGTATTCAACTCCGGGAACGATTCTGGAAGATATTCTCAATTGATGGAAGTATTGAGTCACTAACTGGAGCAGGAGTCGTTGGAAAGGTAGGTACATTAAATTACTCTTTGCTCCTTATCGTTTTATACATCTTTATTTATAAAAGTTGTAATATTGATATTGAAAAGTGCTACATTTAAATAAGAATCCCGGTGTGTTTTCCATTGTATAAGATTACCTCAAGCTTAAATTGATTCCGTGCTCAAAACGCATTAACAACCACTCAATCATATGAGCGGCTATTTGGGTAGGAGCGCCAGCTTTACTTTCAAAGTACTCTCGAGTTAATAGACAAAGTATATTTTGTATAACTTCTATTATTATCAAAACAGGATTTACGCTCTATTTATTCGCTCCTACAAAACTTTACATTTTAAAGGTAAATAAGAGTTTTCAATCAATTAATTACAAAGGATCAATTTAAAATATAGTATGACATTCTTTTCCTTTTCACTACACTGTAGAATTCTATTACAATTGTGAATAAATTAAGTGTGATACAGCAAATCTAATTAAAGTGATCTTGACCCAACTTCTCAGGAGCCGTTATTCACCAAGAACAACAGAATATTTCAATATCACAGCCACGTTCAGGTGAACGTCCCCTGGGCGCACGTCTGGGGCACATATCGCTTCGACCGAGATGACGGTACTGCATTCGATGTGCGAATTCCAGCCTTTCCCATTTGCGACAAGACAGAAGAGCAAGCAAAAGATGAAGATTTCGATTCTAGCTTAGGTGATCCGCGCAATAGTGAAAATGATAAAAATGAAAAATAATGATCTCGATTACTTCATTACTTAGTGACAAACTCGAAAAAAACTAACATTGAAACCATGACCGGTATATAAGAATAATCATGCAATCTTTTTACCGGTTTTATTTTCATAAATTCACTAAACATAAGAAAAAAACTCAAGATTTCTTTTCTTGTCTCTTATCAGCTTTAGTTATTAAAATAATCCATTTATTTTATTTTAGATGGATGAAACGCTACACTACAAACCAAATTATCTTATACACTTTTTGCACTATTCTAATATTTCTCCGCTCGAGATATTTTCGCACTATTGTCAAATTTCTGTCCCTCAGAGACTGTACGGATTTTACGATAAGATGATAAATTTAGATTTACTGCCTTATTCTCTCAAAAATAGGTGGCGCAGAGGATTATTCTTCAAGTTCATGACTTCTCATATGGCATGAGTTCTATTCTGATAGTCCCGATCCACGAGATGAGGTTACATCAATTTCTCACCATCCTTCCCCTTTTTACCCCCTCATGTGATGCCAGATTGAGTTACACTCGGCTATGAAAATCAAATTCTAAGAAAGACACTCATCTAGTCAAAGTTAACTTAATTTGATAAGTGAGAAAGGCCTCCTGATGAGATTGACATCTTTTTGACTGTTTTTAAACTCTCCCTCAAAAAGTAGAATAATACGAAAGTAGTGATTTCATTAGTGAATCATCTCATTAAAATTGTGAAAGGGCACGTAGGCAGAGAAAACGAATCATGACTTGTGGAAAATTAAATTACATTTCTTAATGAATTCCCAGTCCATAACTCTACCGTGTTTTGATGATGAAACTGATATGCTATATTTATTGCATAGAGAGAAATTTGTCCAATGAAACTCTCAAATTCCCTTTCCCCTCTAACATCTTCTAAGATCTCTCTCCAATTAAATTGAATCAAGAGCATTGCATATACTCTCTCTCCATATGCCTCCAATACACGGGTATGTCGACAATATTTCTCAAAATGAAAGAAGATGGACGTACTGACATACCCACTCACATATCGAGGGATTATCATTTCTGGATAAAGTCGATGATATAACTCTCATTCATCTCCTCAATGTAAAGATGGTTAGAAATAT
Source organism: Gyrodactylus salaris (assembly GCA_000715275.1). Lineage (NCBI taxonomy): Eukaryota > Metazoa > Platyhelminthes > Monogenea > Gyrodactylidea > Gyrodactylidae > Gyrodactylus > Gyrodactylus salaris. The sequence continues at coordinate 27,053 of JJOG01003748.1, forward strand.
TCTCCTCTTACTTTTCCTTCAGAGAATAATTGGGAATGATTTCAAGATCAACCTCAGCGTTCGCGACGATCAGCAGCCCCTAGAAAGTGACTTTAACAATGAACTCTTCTTCGGTGACTACTTAGAAAACGTGGACGAACAACGCGATCTATTGAGTCTCATTGATGAGCAAACAGTCATTCCACATGAAAAAATTGAAAGGACCTATCTCGATAGTAAGGATCATGAAAAGATCATTAGACAATATTGTAAGATGATAGGAGAGAATCGTCTGGGCTTCATTGGCAGTCTGAGGGAGACATCCAGGGACTTGATATATTCCCTTAGCGATGCATTCGAAATACCCTATATCACTTGGGATTCAAACTTTCACCCAGAGGGCAAGGATTGTCAAATCTTTAGTTTACAACATGACGTAAGGGAATGTCTCTATGATTATATTATCAGATGGGATTGGAAGAATTTTGCCTACATCTATAATACAGACGACGGCTTTAAAAGAATGGAAGAGTTACGTAATAAATTGAACAGATGGAATGAGCTCAACTCTAAGAATATACCTGAGGAAAAGTACAATGAAGAAGATCGATTTTCTGATGATTTCGACGAAGATGCTGAAGGTCTCATAAATGAGCATGATATAATTCGTGGGAACATCAATATTACGAACGCTTCGGAGACTTTGAAGAAATTGAAGAAAATCGATGATGTTATGATAGAACGGGAATCTCGTTACTTCATAATCGACTTGGGCGATTCGATAATCGGGGATCGAAAAGGAAGTCTTAATCAGACCATAACACTCTTCTCAATGTTGGCCCATCTAGGCATGATCCGAGAGGAGTACCACTACCTTCTGGTAGACTTTACGATCATGGATCTGCCTCTAGGGCCTTTCAAGGAGAGTCGAGTCAACATTAGTGGATTTCATCTTATCGACTATGATGCCAAGCTCAGTGATGAACTAATGAACCGGGGACCTACCAATCAACATAACATTGTTTTTGTCCTAGAAGCCTTTCGAATCATGAAGAGGATCGCAAATATGGTCAACAAGTACCGAACTGATTACCACGAGAATATGACCTGCTACGACTCGAATGTAAACTTTTTGAACAACGTCATAAAGTGGTCTATAGGCAGTAAGATTAGAGATGGCTTGTTTAATGAAAAATTCCTGAGCAAGCATACATACTCGTATGAATTCGATCGTAGGACCTGCAGCGCTCAGCACACATACGTGTACCTCTCTCGATTCTCGGGTCAGTCTGGTGCTGAGAAGATTGCCACCTGGAATAAACTCTCTCATTGGTTCGTGGATAACGAGGATGCTGATAAGGAGGTAAACTTGAGTGGTAGCCAGTTTGAAAACCAAGAGTCAAAGTTTCTTAAAAGAGATAAAGGCAGGCGTGTTGTACGAATTGTCACATATTTAGACGCCCCGTTTGCCAATATCAAAGAGGGATCCAATACCAAGAATATCATTGATAGAGAGCAATTAGAGGGTTATTGCATTGATCTCGCTGAGAGGATCTTCAGTAGACTAGACTACAACTACACGATTCGAATAGTCAGCGATGGCAATTTTGGTGCTTTCATCAATGGTTCGTGGAATGGGATGATGGGTGAGCTAGTGAGAGGCGAGGCCGATGTATGCATAGGACCACTGACCGTTACCTCAGAGAGGGCTCAAGCGATTCTATTCACAGATCAGTTTATGACTTTTGGGTTATCGCTTATGATGCGCAAGCCGGTGAACACAATGCCGGGAACTTTTTCCTTCTTAGCTCCATTGAAAAGCGATGTATGGCTTGGGATATTAACGGCCGGATTGGCTGTTAGTTTCTCATTGAAACTCATTTCCATCATTTCCCCGGTTGAGTGGACTCAAAATGACAGCAATTTAAACGGTTTCACAATTAAGAACGGCTTATGGTTCTCCCTGGCTTCTTTTGTTCATCAAGGTATCGATTTATTTCCTCTGTCTTCTGGTGCGAGGATTATCGCAGCAATTTGGCGATTCTTCTGTCTCTTGATGATGGCCTATTATACGGCTAATCTAGCCGCTGCGTTGTCTTTTGAAAAGACAATTTCCCCAATAAACTCGATAAAGGATCTCTTTGAAAAGCCAGAGTTGAAAATAAAAATAGGAATCGTCGCATCTGGCTCCACGAGAGAGTTCTTCCGAAAGAGCACCGACAAAGTCTACAAAGGAATATACGATAGGGTTGAAAGTAACCCCGACTGGACCCCGAAAGACATGATCGATGGATATAAACGCGTGCGTGAATCCTCCTACGCTCTGATAATGGAGTCAAAAATGAATGAATATCAAAACCAACTGGAACCCTGCAACACAATGATGGTCGGTGGTATAATTGGGAGTAAAAATTACGCAATTGGAATATCGAAGCTATTCCCAGATGCAATGACTCTCAGAGACAACATTACGGATCAGATATTGCAAATGCGCGAAGATCATACCCTCAGAAATATGTACGATGAATGGTGGTTAGATAAGAGCAAATGCCTTCGGGCAGCGGAAACTCCGTCCCCCAAACCGTTGGCATTGGTGAACATTGCTGGCACATTCTATATTTTGATTAGTGGGCTCATTCTTGCCATTACGATCGGAACCTTGGTTATGATCTACAAGTTGAAGTTTGGTAAAAAATACCAAGTGAATAGGGACGAGCGAGTGAACCAGGATGACGAAACCCAAGAGGACCAGCCGATCAAATTTGGTCTATATTCAACGGAGTTTTAAAATGATTATTTTTATTTGTACAAAAATATACACTTTTTTATTTTCCACATGTTCTTTCTCTCAAGACACTCATCATTTGGACATTAATAAATTTATTAAATTAAAATAATGATAATGTTACTTTGAAGTAGTTCGTTATTTTAAAAATATACTTACTATTTTCAGAAGAAGTTGAATTCTGTAAAAATTGTTTCAAATTTGAAGGTTGATATTTCAGTAGATCTAATCTTTTCAATTTTGATTCATTGAAATCGATCATGATCAACAAGGTCATATGTAGCTCAATGACTTTTTCATCATTTGAATTAAAATAAAAAAAAGTGAAATAAAAAATATCGGATAGCACGTGCATATGAGAGGATTTTTCTATATTTAAAAATGGTCAGGAATCAGTATAGACTTTTTCATGTTTAGCAATTTTAAAATGCCGAAATTTCTGATTTACGATTTAAAAAATATGATTTATTTATGATATCATTATGATGTCTTTCATCAATTCTGAAGAGATGCATCCAGGTAATATCACGGTTGCGAGTTTAGAAAATCTTACCACGAACTTACAACTTTTGAGTTATATTCCCCATTTCCCTTTCAAAGTACAACGAAGTATTTTCGAGATACCCTATTGGTCGAATTTGTGTACTCAATTTATCGATATACAGAAAAACACCCAAAAGGTTCGATAAAATCTTCATGAGGTTGACTTATACACATTTCATAAGTTAACCTTTGTTAGTGACTAAACTACCGTATTTAGTGAACTATGATCATACTGCTCCAAGTCGGCCTGGAGCGGGGATAGCTGTGGACCAAAATACAATAGCTACAGATTCCTCACTTATATTTGCATTGACTCGCAGTCAAATCTGAGGAAAAATCCTTTTGACCAAATTCATCTCCTTCAAAAATTTTATGTTATAAAATTGGCGATTATTCTGAATCGTTAACTAAGAATTTCTAAAATTTTCCGCCTCTTCAAGGAAGGATTTCCTAATCAGTTCAACTTTGAGCACTTATATCTCAGTCTGGATAATATATGGCTAAGGCTTGTGACACTAATTAAAATTGCGTATCAGAGAAAAAATGAAATATATACGAAAGATCTCATCCGATATTCAGAGCATTTGATAGAATTATTTATGTGTATGGTTCTCCTGTTGAATATATTTAGCTGTTGCATAATTCGAAGCCTAAATTAGATTTCTGTGCTGCTTGGAAATTGAGGACGTGACGTAAATGATTGCTCTCCAAATTCCCACATGGTATGGATTCGATTGATCTCTCTCCTCGAGATGAAATTACCATTATAACCCTTTGAGTGAACCTGAATAGTTTTAGAATCAGCAGTAAAACTCAATTTCAAAAATACGAGCTTGGAATCCTTTTATCATGAAACATAAATGTGACAGCTTAAATTGTGTAAATCCCCAAAAAATATTTTTTCAAATACTTTATTTCCTAGTAATAGAATCATTCTTTTATAAACGTGTACGTGTTATGTAACACACTGGGTTGTATATGGAACTTTTTAATGTATAATGATAAATCCATAAATTGTAAAAAGAGAGATGTCTAGAATAAATTTATGTAAGATTTTATTTTAGAAACAGAAGCGGTAAAGTTTATTTCCTTTTTTGTTTTACTTTAACGATGAGAAATAAACAAGCCGTTTTCCGTATTTTAATTGAAGGTTAACTTTTAGGTTGTTTAATCTTTTAAAATTAGATTGAAACGCGCTCCGTCCTTTCAAAAAGCATTGGCCATAAGAAAGCAGATATTGAATTTCCTCATTCGACTGATCAAAGTGTCTAGTTATTCATATGAAACAATCTCAGTTGACGAGTATCTCTCCTAAAGAACGGTGAATAGAGAGAGTTTGTCAAATGATCTCACGAGAAAAATATCCTCTTTCTGGAATCTGAGTCAACATAATTTGAATTCGTACAATCCTCAATTTCGATCCAGTTAACTTGAAGAATCACATATTCGAACGTAAAAGTCAAGGAGATGCTGAAAACCTATTATGATTGCAAGAATGAGTTAGTCTCTCCAAGTACACATCCGCTGCTAAAAACTGCCAACCTTCTTTTGCTGACGTAAATATTTTCCTCAACAATTGAGGCTAAAACGGAATACCAGTGTTGGAAAGATTGGAAAATAATACTTATTGTTCTGTTGTCCAGATTTATCAAATGATCGAATAAAAGCATATTACTTGCATATTTCATTAAAAAAATATTATTTGATAAAATATTATTATTTCGGTACTCCAACAACGAATTTTAGCCTTGAAACTTGAATGAATGATAAAATTATTTTTAATCAGTTCTATTATTTAAAAAACTATGCACGGAGTCTTTTGATATTTCTGAGAACTGAATCTATAAATTTTTAATTTAGAATATCTAATACCTGACTTTAAAATGTCTGATCCTTTTTGCGAATATATATGAATGACTTTACTATAACTTAAAATTTTAATTCGATTAATAAATAATACATCATCGGGATTTGTAAACTTCAGATATCTCAAAGTTTCTTCTTGAGCTCTATCTTAGGAATATATTATTTTAAAGCCTATGAGAGATAATTATAAGCGACATAACTAAAAGGAATTCAGGATTTAGTTATTTTTTCTCTTGATCGAAACAACTGCACGCTAAAAGTTTCGTCGAGTCAACTGTCGAGAGCTTTGACAGACCAGCTAGATTTTAATTTTAAAACAAGCCTTCTCATGTTTTATAAATGGATCACAACTTTTATAGATATCGACCTTATCACACTGACGGGCAAAATTAAATTATTCTCGATTAATTTCAATAGTGACTCATCTATAGTCTATATTATACTATGATCAGACGTCTCCGAGTTGACATCTTACAACCATTTGCATTGACTTACAACCCAATCTTATTTTGATTCTCACTTCAAGATCGTGTTTCTTTCCCCATTTCACTGAATGTTTGAGCCCTCTTTTGTGAGCTGTGCTTATCACGCTTATCAACTTTGAAGATTTGCAAAATTATTAGTTAGTAATACAAAACCTCTTATTCTGAGATAATCCCAATTGATCGCTTATCTCTAATGTTTATGAACTCTTCAAGAATCTACGCTTGAATCTCAATATAATTATTTTATGCATCTTCATCATTGTCCATCATAAAACAAACAAACCACACTTAAGCCTCTCCTCCTTGTGTTTATAGGGTTAAACCTTATATTATTCTTTTAACTCTTCCCCAAGGGGTAGATTAGTATCGTTTTACTGTCACAACTATACCTATTCATCTCCTCTATTTTGAATTTCATGTATTCCTCCCTATAACACTCGGTAGAAAAATCAATATACTCTCCCAACAGTAAGACAAAAACTGGAAAAAAAATTCTTCTTCAGAGTCTAAAGTACAACACAAATAAGTGAACACACTGAGGGTGATTCATTGATTTTCCTTCCTGCCTTGTTATTTTCTATTATTTTATCCTCCTCATTTAGATATTATGTAATGAATGCGTTCATTAGAACTTTTTATTAGCTTATTCTATCTAATTACGACTATGCATATTTATCACGAGCTATGCATATTTCACTCTCGCTTTCAAGTAATCTAAAGTTTCAAAATTGGCATATCTTCTCAGCCCTCTTTTGCGTATTTCCATTTAATGCCCATTGTTCTATCTGGATGATATTTAGACACATGAAAGAATTGTTGATAATTTTATACAATCTTGATTTATTGAAAAAAGAGAATCTTTCAGTGGAGGGTCAGTAAATGGGAAGTGTTTGTTGGGAGGCATTATATTTCTACAATATCACTTTTGAAGGGTTGAGGGTGTAAGAAATAGAAAAAATATACGCATAATAAAGCATCATCCATGTCCGATTCAACATTCAAAGTATTCGAAAGCCAAGTCTGACCTTTCTGTATCAGATGAATAATATTCATCTCCCTTGTAAAACAATGGCTCTATAAGCATGGGCTTTGTTGCTAGAGCTACGAGGTTTCTCTCTTCGAATTGCATTGTCCAATTCTTATTAGGGTGCTCATTGAACATGAGCGGTAGGAATTCATCGACTGGCAGCATTTTCTGCAGGGGGTTCTGCGCCAAGAGCTTCTTGGCACCGGACAGATTCAAAACATACCCGATTGTCCAATACGAATATTTGGGGCTAATCAATATCTTACTGCCATTAACATTAGTCTCATTAATCCTCAACGCCTTCCTTCCTAGATACATGAGATCCCAGTCCTTAACTATGTGATCTGCATCGTAAAGCGCTGAACTTATTCCTTGATTGAAGAATATTGAGAAGCGAACGTCATCTTCAAGAATGATCGCTCTATCGATATTCTTATCAACCATATCCTGCCAGACAAAGTAATGCGATAAGAAGCAAGCGACCTCTCCAAACGTCATCGGTCGTTTGAAAGATGGGTCTAGGTAACCTTTGAGTTGTTTTATTTTCAACAAGTTCAACAATACTTTGTTCAGGTTTTGGCCATCTATCGAATTGACAAGACGTCCGCGGAGTTGTAAAATATCGAACGCAAACTGCATATACTTTCTTCGCTCCTGACGTCGGTTCAGGTTCAGAACGTAGATTTCATCAACGCCGTAAGTTTCATGAAACTCCTCATCACTTGTTCTTGACGAACGATAACTATGCGGGGACCGTTGTAGGATTTCATTGAACTGTATCCGACTAGTTTTTTTATCCTTTATCGCTTTCGATAGATAGTGAGCCCCAATTTGGAGTTTCATATGATTAATAGAATCGATCTCAAACTCTGGATCTGAATCATGTGCAACTGGCGTGGGCAGATAGCCATAGAATTCTTGATTATCTAGGTAAATTTTGTCCAGATTATTTGACATCTTGAGCAAATTTACCAGGGAAATTATCGGAAAGAACCGCTTATCTTCTGGCGGATAGGGGTCTGTCTTATAGTCCAAGCTGTTGATGCCATTATCGTCCATTCGCATCATAAAGGCGCTATGTACAAGGCCAACATTGAATAAACCCTGCCTCTTTCTTTGAGATATTTCCGTTTCAAGGGTCGAATTCACTAGAGCAAAGGTTAAGTTATTCGAGTGAATGTTTAGCCAAAAATTGAAAAAGTCATTTCTAGATGGGCAATCAATCAATGGAGCTAGCATTATAATATTCGGGTTATTCACGAGCCGGGATACTAACATTCTGAGAGTATTTCTATTTATCAACAGCACATCTGCATCAACGTGAAACCAATATTTCGACTTGGTTGCTTTAGCATAAATCTGAGCATCGTTCATGTGATTTCTGACCCTCAACTGTCTCTCATGAGTCCAGTTTGTCGACAGAGAAGCATCAGAAATGACAACTTCGTCGTAATAGATTTCATCAATCGAAGCATAAGTGTTGTGCCAAAACTCGGCCCAGCGTTCAGCACGCTCGCAAGTTCCATCATAGCTATTGTCGCATCTTAAGAAGAGATGTATGTTTGACTTTGGATAATCTAAGTCTTCAATGTAATAGAAGAAATTATCCAGAATCTGCTCTTTATTGCGGAATAATATAGATATGGTAATTGGAGGTGTATAGGTTAAGCCGTTAATATTGATTAATATTATAACATAATATAGGGTATAATGATTTAACCTCATTTCCAGCTACATATATATCCGAAGTGAAAGAAGTCAGGGAATCTTCTTTTCTAGCAAACCATACGTGAGATATAAGCCATAGGGGTTAAGATTTTATCAATATCATTATCCTATAAAAATCTTAAAATTTACAATCTTCCAATGAAATCACTCTATTCAGTATAAACCAATGAGAGTTGAGCCTATTATTGAAGAGAGGTTATTGTAAGAGTTTCTATATGATGATCTGTATTTTAAAACCCCAAGTTAATAGATGCAACAAAAGTTTTCTTATTCAAATGCTTATTTAGAATACTCTTTGTCCGAAGAATCTGATTTAAGGTTCCCTCTACAAATTTAATTGAACCTAATCATCTTATAAATAAACAAAGATTCAACTTTATGAATTTGGCAGAAATAAGGTTTCCAAGAAAATATATTTTCCCCAAAATCTTCGTTTATGATGAAATGTCAAATTTTCACATTTTCTCCTTGTGACATTTGTTATTAGTTGACAAATCGAGGATAAGAATGAAATTTAATTTATTCATAAAATATGATCTCTTTTGTAATTATATAGATGAAAATCTTTTAAGAAATGACCCGAGAGCACTTAAAGCGACAGCTGTTCTATGATCTAAGCAATCTCCACTCATGCGATGTTCAACTCGTTTCCTCCTCTTGTAGTTGCCATAGCTTTCCTGGTCAAAGTTCAATTCGTTCATTATTTCATTTGGGAATTGATGGAAACACCCGGAAGGGGATTGCCATGTGAGGATCTTTTCGAACCATGCGTCCTTGGCGAAATCCGTTGTGAAGCCGGCATATCCACAAAAGCCAACTAAAATGTAGGAATAGTAGAGAAAGAGTTTATTGCATCTAATTTAACGGATCTGTATAACGGAATTCGATTTAAGAGATCGTATTTAGAACAAAATTCGATTTCTAACTGCTCAAACTTTCAAAGATTGATTGAATATTTACTAAGAATTGTAAAGATTTACTAGGTAGGAATGTTCCTTAAATTCCAAGCTATGACTCCCCTCATAGAGTTCGATCTGACTAAGCTTATAAGTCTTATAAACTTTTATGTGAACTCGAATATATTTATACTTGACAATGGAACTGCAATCTTTAGAGTTGAAAGTTTCAACACAAAAATGCCCTCAAGATGACATACTGGACGACAGAGGAGAAGTTCTACATTATGAATACTTCTTGCGACTGAAACGTTTATCACTTCGAATGACTTTGCTTGGGATTCAAAAAAGCAGCTGATTACTAGGATTGCTCACTTATTTCCATTATAAGATCAGAATTCTCAGTTCCATCAGGCACCTTCATCTCAGCTTGCATCAACTTCTCTAGTTCAATGTACAACCTTGAACATGTCCTTATGAGGTAATCGTCCATGCTTATAGCATAATTGTTTTCTGACATTTGAATAAACTTGCTCAGAGACTCTCTACATCCAATCTTGAAGGGAGAAAATTTAAATGATTTAGCTTACATTAAGATTTAAACATTTCACAGAAGAAATTCAACTTAAAATTAGGACAATAAATTTTTCTAAAAAAGGCTTGAAATAGAATTCATAGAGGAAATTAACTTTTATCTAAAGGAATGATGCTCATAAATTAAGTAGGAAAGTTCAAGTCGCTCATAAATCAAATCATCTGATATGAGGTCTGGTCATTTGCTGAACATGGAAGAGGAGGGATAGTTAACAATAATTTATCCTTGAAACTAAGATTGCAATAAACTAAATCTTTTCAAGAAGAGCTATTGTCATCACTCATTCTAGTGTCATATGATGAACGATTTCCGACTGATGATTTAGAGATATGTTCAAAAATTAAATTATCTGAATGCTGGATAAGAGATATATTTTCTTTAAATAGAGCCTATCAAGGCTTTTAGACTCGGTTGAATCGTTTAGATATATTGATAATTAGTAGAATTTTTATTTGCAGCTCAAAAATACGACGTTATGATCCATAAGATAATACACCCTAATTGCTTCATGTATGTATTCCTACTTAAAGTTAAAAATCCTTTAGAAGATGTAAGCATAGAGTTAGAATTTAAAAAAATTAAATAATGAACTTTTTGCTTAGCCCTGCTTGAAATGCCATGGAACTTACCTGTGTTCCAAGGATGTAGAAAAGCAATTGGTGAGTAAGGTCGTAATTACTCAGTTCCTGATTGGTCACAAAATCGATACAGCTTGGGTCAATAAAGCAATCTTTTGATTTACTAAATTCGATAAAGATTTTAGTCAATTTAATTGTTAAGTTCACCCATGAAACTTATTATTTTGAGTTTAAAGATTGGAGCTTATCAGAGATTAATGCTTACAGTAAATCAGCAGTAACTTGATAATCATAAGGAAATCCAAAATCAAAAAATAAGGACATTTTGTTCTTTTTACAATTCCTTATGAATTGAAATTCTATTAGAAAAATCGTTACGATACAAAGGCTATATGGGCCTTAAGTATCAGACCAAAACGTCTGAATTAACTTGAGAATAAAAGAAAAAACTCTTCACCAACCAGTCTAAAGATTGTTTAGACGTCTTCAAAACAACTCATGTGGTCTACAAGTTCAAATGTCCCTGTGAGGCGACATATATTGACCATACTACGAGAAGACTAGAGGACAGAATTGATGAGCATCTTCACAATGGAACAACGTCAATTCGAAGCCATCTACAAGTTTGTGACAAATCATGTTCCTCCTTAAATTTTGAAATTCTATATAAAAGCCCTGGAAACAATGTCACTAAACTGAAAATTGCAGAATCGTTCTTCATCTCTAAGGAAAATTCCTCTCTGTGTGCCCAAAAGTTCATAAAGAAACCCTTGGCTCTAACTTGGCCAGTCAAGAAACCACAGTCAGATGTCCTCTCACAACCCCAGACGAGCACAAGAAAGAGAATTAGAACATCAGATGTGGCCAATGACAACAACAAAATAACAAAATATTTTTCACAAAACTAATTATCATGTTTAAAACCTATAATTATCCTTAACATTGAATTCAATCATACCTTTTGTACTAATCAATTTGTAATCTCTATGTCACCTAAAAATTGTAATTGCTGTAAAACTATTATGGTTACCATGGGAAGAAAAGAACCAATGAAACCTGTTTATTAAAACTTTAAAACTTGTATAAATATGGCATGTAAAGGATTGACAAGTATGCCCGAAATATACGCGTAATCTCCTAAGATTAATTCGGCTTCTTCTTTTATTCTCAATTATGAATGAGCTTGCTCGCCTAAAGACAGATATCTCGTCTTATTACACAAA
>KL566989.1:0-10491 GCA_000715275.1 Gyrodactylus salaris
GGCCAGAAATCGCCAACAGAAAGAAGGTTATGTTCCACCAAGATAATGCAAGACCACATGTGTCCTTACAGACGAGAAGAAAATTTGTGACTTGGATTGGGAAACTCTCGTTCATCCCCCATATTCTCCAGACTTGGCTCCGTCTGATTTTAATCTTTTTCAAGATATGCACAATCATCTTGTAGAAAAAAAATTAAAAAACAGAGAAGAGGTCGAAAACTGGGTTTCGTCATATTTCAGTTTGAAGAGCCCAACTTTTTGGAAAAAAGGGATTGAAAAACTCCCGGACAGATGAAAGAGTGCTATTGCATCTAATGGAAACTATTTTTTTGTTAAATAAACAGCTTGGCTACAAAAAAACGCATTCTAATTTTTTCTCTAAATACGAACGACCTAATATTTGCATTTTAAATGCAAAATATGCGTTTACAGTTTCTACATTTTAGAATATTTTTTCAAAACATTGTATTTTTCTGTTTTTTAACAACCAATACAAGCTAATTCTACAGTATGACTTATATGCTTTTGGGTTGCCCTGCAAATCACTCATATTTTTATCCACAACTTTTTTATTTCAGAGAGTTTCGAAAATTATTTTTAAGACCTTAAAATGTGTCTTCGCTCTCTTCCGTTCGATTGAAATTAAGAGGAATTGACAACCGATTATGATGTCTGTGTGTTCTTCTGAGTAGTTTGACGCCAAGTTTATGCTCTCTCTGGAAGCAAGTATCGGTTTTATAGGAGTTTAAGTCCGTACACCACTTGCCATCAAAAATATTTTTATTATTCAATAATCATTCTATTTGAGAACATAGGTAAACATTTATTTAGCATGCTCAGCAAATTTTTTATGCATTTTAACCCTTAGAAACCAAGTGTTCCACCAGTCTATATCCTTCATGCTATGTAAAAAAATCTAGATTCAAATAATATTCTTTTACAAACTTCAAGTCTCGGAATCCCTTATTTCTCGGTCGTTCTAGTGATAAGTTATATTAATTGGCGCGCAAAATTCTCCATTCTCGACTAAACACAAAATAAATATTTAGCCGATAAATCCAAACGCCAACGGCGTCACCGTCAAGGCATTGAACATGTTTGTGGATGGTAAAATCAAAAATATCAAGACAAACAGTCTCCATGGAAAGCCCTCCGCAACCTTCAACTCCATCTCTATCCAGAGTAAAGCCTCAATCCAGATATTCGACATTAGTCATTTGAAATTGATGACTGTTATGAACTTTGATCTACCTCCATCAACGACGATTTATCCACTTCATGATGCAGCCTTGAATTCGATCATTTACAAATCAATAACTTATGATTCAGTTATCGGTTCAAAGGCCTTGTTTAGTCTAACCAAGTCCGTTCATGATATGGAGGATGACAAGATTGGCCACCACTCAACAGGTAGGTTAACATTTGAGACTTTCATTCTTCTTGAAAGGAATTTTACGCTATTAATTTTCATTCAATGCAAGCAACGTTCATTAGTTGGTAAGAATATATGTTAGAACCATAGAAGGTTTAACGCAGGTGAGATATTTTCCTTATCAAAAAATCCTTTTACACGGATTACTTATTGAGAATTTTCAACTTTTAAAAATGTATAATTTTGGATATATTTTTTTAATTTGATTATTTTTCAAAAATAAATCCTAAATTCTTGCAAGACTACTGATTAAAAATAAACTTGCTATTTTTTATATTAGTGTCCCAGATTCGAGGAATTGGGCGTGACAATAAAAGATTTCTCATGTAAAAGAAATAGTATTCTAGCTACTATTAGCTCATAGGAGATTAGCCATGTATTCAACTATAAAACTATATAAGAGATCAATTTTCTTTGAAGATTATGAAATATTCCCTCTAGAGACTGAATGTTCATGTTTCGGTCGACAGACCTGCGTTAAGATTAGATGATTTCAAAATTTTAAATATTCCTGAGCGGAATTGAAAAAAAATTGATAATTACTTAAATCAATACATTTTCTGTACCGCATTAGGTATGTTCTCAGAGAGTTGGGAGTAATTAGATTCTGACCATTGGGACGATTGTGCTCTCTCTGAGCAATTTTATGCTGGGTACGACTACAGGAGCCTTGAAAGTTAAAAATACGAAAATTTGTCCGAAGCAAAACAGGCTTAGGATAAAAAAATTGTCAAATTTAGTATGGAATTGGTTCAAAAAATGTATTTTATTTCTGATCTCATCTTAATACTGAAAGCTTTATAATAAGTCACTAAAAACTGAGCCCTAGTTCATGACTCTTCCTAGACGAGAGTGAATTCGGCCATTCGGTAAACTGCTTCCTTTACACCATGCCGTTACCTGAGGAGAAGAAATCCAGTAGAGACGAGGTGAACAAAAGAGCATTCGCACAAGATCTCTGTAGGTCCCACCGAATGTGGCAACAACATCGCTTCGGTAGGAAGGAATGGCTAGAAGACAACACCAAGGCACCCCCACCAATAGTAATCTTTGATAACTCTCACGGCAGCACAACTGAAAAACCTTTCACAGTCTACTTACTATCTTCAGATGGCTCTTTCAACGCCCTCAATATGAACGGCAGAGAGGTCTGGAGGGTGAGTATTAGAATTAGACACAAAAATATTTTTTGATCTTGACAAAAACAAGTTCAAGAAAAAATGAACCTTTCCTATTTTTTGTTTCTGTTGCATAGATAGATTTTTCAATCAACTCCAGTCTTGCATCATGAATCTAAAGAATATTTTTCTCAATTTTCAGCTTCATTTTACACCTTCATCCCAGTACAGCATATCCAAGGAAAAACATGCTCAGCCAAATCCAAACTTTTGCAAATTTCTAAAGTAGGGCAACCCAATGTAATGAAATGAATTCTATTTTTAGCACTAATGAGCAATGCTCATTGAGCATATATGCAGTAATACACTATTGACCGCACATGAATAAATTCGCAAAATATGCAAATCGGGACAAATTTCTGTCTAAAATATGCACACTTTAAAGAAATATATGCATTTGGTAGCCTTACTCATGGGTGCTGATGACACATCATTGGTTTTAATATTTTTACCAAATCTTATTAATGTAGATTCTAAACTTGTTAGCAGTCATTAATTTCTTAATTATCTTATGGAAAAATGTTTTCAATTCTTTAAAATCAATAAAATTTGACCAAGAAAGTTTTCTGAAAATTCTACTTAACAATTAGTTGAATACTTTTCAGCAATGATTATTGGCTTTCATAATGTAATATGAATAAATAAATGAGTTAAAACAGTATTGTATGTTTTAATAAAACATCGTTTTATTCTATAAATATAAATTTAATTGAACAAGTTTATATTTTTATATCGATCTTATATTTGGCAAAGATTGACGACTTCAAAGTTTAGAAATAATTTCAATCAGCATACGGTCCTTCGGGTATTAACTGTTTTTATCCTCTAATATATTTTTTCATTGTATTTCTTTGGTTGGCTCTACTCACCATGAATTACTTAAAGGTTGAATCTCAAGTATCTTGGATACAAATATCCCGTCTACTCAAGGATGACGTCAATGAACGCAACTCAATCATCAACGAAAAGTACAAACACTTTCATCCTTCAGCCAAACAATTCGAACTGGGCCTGATAAGAATCTCTCCTGAATACCTCTCTCGGATTATAGACAAGTCTGAAAGAGTCGCCAATAACGTGAGTCGACTTGATTGTTATTTTATAGAATAATTCATTGTTTAAAAAGAGTTATTTTCAATTACGTTCTCTGAGTGAATGAACACTCTGAGTATTTTTTCAGGAAATGCATTACTTTCAAGGATTTTTAGGAAAACTAGTTTATCGGTCTGAGTACATTATGATGACACCAAACACTCATCTCTCACAAACTCATCCAACAAAAACCATCTAATTTACAGACCAAACTTACATTCAACGAAAGAAGAAAGCTGATTGACATCGGCCAATGAAATTAGAGAACAGTCTTAAACTCATTGACTTTTCAATATCGAACTTTTCAGTATCCGCTAAAATAAAAATAAACTGAGTTTCTTCATCAGGTACAATTGAATATGAAAGAAACAGTGGACGGATTCGTTCTTCTCGGCTGGGACTCAATATCAATTGTTGACCGAAAAGCTGGGCAATTCCTAGCTACGCATTCACTCCCCTTCACACCGATTGGAAATCCCACAATCACGACGTACAATGAAAGCGGGACATCTGAAATATTTGTTCCTTTCAATAATGTGTAAGTCCATGAACCGATTTAATAGTGCATTTCAACTCAACGTAGCAACTGTGAAGCATTAATTTTTCTAAATATCATCTATATTATTAATCTTAAGATCTCATTATTTAGCCGAAATAATAGCGGTTTTTCCGAGTAACATGACTATTTTAGCGAATTTCATATTTTTCGATTATATTTAATTTCTTAGTTTTAACCTATGCCGAAATTTTATTTTAAAATGGCCGTAACTTTACTTTACCATACAGTTTATCCATAAAACCCTAGCCGATTTTTAAAGCTTGTTTACCATTTATATTGTATTAATTGTCGATACGTATAAATTTCAAATTAAAAATGAACTCTATTGATAACAGTTCAAATATTTTTGACTTAACATTCGGCTCCTCTCCTCAAATTATTTTCAACAGTTGAATTTGTTCGAATTGTAAGGAATCCAAAATTAAGACAGTAGAAGTCATTCTAATCGACACTCTATAAGCCTCAGTATAACAGAAACAATTTAGTAAAAGGCGTCTCCTTATTATATGTAGAATCGTTGGATTTGTTATTGCTAAAAAAGTTACATTCTCCTTCACCACACTGCTGGCTTGGATAACGGCCTTCTTTGTTGTGTACGCCTTTAGGAGGTTTGAAGTCATCGAGGCTCTAAAGCCAACCCACGTCCACTACACCCCGGAAGAGGATGACCAGGAGTATATGGAAGAAGATTTTCATCGTGACTTTTGTTATGATGTTGATGATTTCAACTTTGCCAACAACTCTGAAGATGAAGACGATTATGATTAGATCTGACCTAAATGTGATAATACCGTGCATTTTTAAATTCTTGTTTATGTAATCTATTTCAAATATACAAAATGTTTTCTCAATGAACAAGTTGAGCGTGCTTCAGTAAAACATGAAGCCTTTTTCTTCTACTCCCTACGAATAACCTAATTTTAACTTAAGCTTTGCAGATCAACTTGGCAGAGGTATAAAATAAATTTAATCTTTTTTCTTGAAAGATTAAAAAAAATCCCATTCGAATCCCATTCAGGGGTTCGGTGAACATAGTCCTACTGAAGAGAACTGATAGGTTGAAACATGTCTGGGAATAGTCCTTGCCATTAAAAATCTACATGCAGAAGGATCGACACACTTATTAGCCTCAGTATGACTACTTGTCATGCCACTATGGGCACCCCTCATAAGTAGCATGATTACGGGGATTAAAGAACTCATCTAACGATTTTCCCCTGTAATTAAATTGTAAAACACTCTTAAACACTTAAATTGTACAAAATCGTCAATCAATTGCTTTATTAAGAAGACATATAAATCAATAAGATTTTTATGTGCAGATTCTAGAGTTTGTAAGGAATATTCTCGGTTGCCCTTTTCATTTCTTCTTAGGGTAGATAAGTTAGAGTTTCAAGATGTTTGGTTTAAGAGTTTATCTTTGTATATGCAATTAGAAAAAGAATTATTGTCATTTAAAAAATTACGCTCCTTTTTAGGCAAATGTGTGGCAAATCAAACAATATAATCCGCTCTGAAGAGCTGAAAATTCATCTGTATACAATTGAACATGAGGCTTTGCCTTTTGGGCAACAGTTTGACTTAATCTTGACATGGTTAAGAAACGTTCTTGCTGTACAATGCATTTTTTGTAACAAGCCTTAAAACGCAATCAAGATAAACATGAATTAGCAAAATTTAGAGAATAACTTCTCAGCAACATTCCCATATTAAACCTAGAAAAAGTTTAAATTTTGAAAATTTTGTTGCAGATTTTCTAGTGAGGCGAATTCACAAGAAATTTTTCAAAATTGCATTTCGTAGACGCTTTTACCTATTTTATGAAAATAAACGTTTATAACTCCTAAATCTGGGGTCCAAATTAAACCCCCAAGCTCAACCCTTATAGCTCTCAGCCTAAGCCTATTATGCTTTTGGTTGCCCTGATCATAATATTGATATATCCCCATCTTGTGCATATGCCCATTAACAAGGCTAAGAGGATCACTCATGGTTATTCATATGCTATATTCGATCATTTGCTATTACAGCTCGTCTCGCAATCTACAAAATGTCCAGAGCACTTTGCCTTGCAGCGATTCCTGAAGAACCATCTCCTTGTGCATTTCTCGTGGCAGTATTTGATCTGTTTGCTGCAGCTAGCCAAGCAGACCTGGTTCACATTCCCACCCATATCCTTGCCAATGTTATTGTTGTAGCCGTTGTTCATGTTGTTCATATCCTGGTTGTTGCCGTTTCCGAATTGCTTATTCTTATCAAATCCTGGGTTAACATTGGCTGGCATGTCGTCATAGAAATCATCGCCATCGTAAATTTCTTCCTTAAAATATAGAACTTTAATGTAGACCCGTTGTGACCCTAGAGTTACCCAGAAAATTGAAAATCCTCTCATAAGTTGAGTACAATAGCCTTTACCGCTAGATTATCGTCTCTTGATTCATATTCTGTGCATAGCAGCTGCTAGTTTCAATTACCCACTGATCTCACTTAATTGGAAATTTGCATTATTTTTCTATTCTTCACAAAAGTATTCTCTAAATCAATCAATGCATTTAAATACGTTCTATATTTTAGAATTATTACTGTCTAAATTCGTTCATAGATTTCTAAAAGTTAATCAAGAAATATTTAGTAAAATAAAATCATATTTCATAAGAAGAAATTTTTGGAATGAAAGCTGTAGCTCTTATTCACAGAATAATCTAAATACTAATACATCTCCCTTATGAAATGTAGGCTTCACTCCATTGTGATTACTAAAGCATAAAGTATAGTTGGTTCAGATTGAAAAAAGGATATATTCCATAGAAAAATCTAATCTCAGAATAGTATTACCAGATTTGAGCGAGATTTTTAATGTAGTTTATTTTTAACGCTGATTAATTTCAAAAACTTTTCAGATAAAATTGCCTGAACTAATTTCATTTCTCAAAATCGAATGAAGAAAATCATTCTCATGCCGATAAAGGTTTCTGAATAATTATCGGTGATTATAATGATGATTTCATTTTTGATCACCTTTGTGAATAACAATGAGGTTTTTCAACAGGCAGTTAAGGGAATTTATTGCCACATATTTTCTAGAAAACTGTTTCGTCTTTTGAGAAAAAACTCTTTATCTCGAAAAAATAATTAACAATTATCAAAATTACTGAAGAATCCAAATAAGGATAAAACGTATATGTCTGGTCAGTGATTAAATTCTCTTTATCTGTATTTTCTTTATCTAAATAGTCTTATTTCCATACAAACCTGATAAAAATAAGTATTGGCTCGAACTGGATAGAAAAATATCTTTCGATCAAACAAATTCGCAACAGTTTTTTGTTTCCTATAATTTTATCAGTTTTTATATTTTTCCAATATTTCTTTCCTTAACTTGATATAAAAAATTATCATTTGGATAAATACAAACTCGGATTTGATCTTTCTGAGTGTTTGAATACATTCTATCAAAAGTTAATGTCTCAAGGATTAGTCAGAGATTAGTCGTTATTCGCAGGATTGATCCTTAGAAAACATGAAATTAAAAAAAATATTGATTGAAATATTTTCAATATTCAACGAGATTTTTAAAGATTTAAAATTTCTGATAACTAACTTTATTCTTTCCGCCCATCATATCTTTTGGAGATTTGCCATTGAACGGGCCAAAGTTCTCCTTATTTTTATCCTTCTCGACAGCAATCGGCTTAATCGTAGCTGGCATAGACTTCCCCATTTCCTTTTCATCTTCATAGTTGTCTTCATCAGCGTAATCGGCTGGTCCACTCCTTCGGGGTCTAAAGAACTTTGCTGTAAGGGAGAATTATCACTAATTCGATCATTACTTAAATTAACTGCGGAGATAGCCGAGAGGAGAAGAAGGCCGAAGCATAGCAGCGTAGTTGTTTTCTACGGAAAATAATTTTTCAGATACTTACCATGGTGATTTTGAAGATTTTGGTTACATTTCAAACTTATAAACGTTGCAGCCGGATATGAGCTATTAACATTCTGTTCGGAAGTAATAAAGATCTGAGAATATGTAGATGGAAAATAAACCAAATGCAAGAGAGGGCAAAATTGGAAATTACTTTTTGGTAAACGTGCGATGCAGATGAAACTCGGGTTTTTAAGCGGATGCTAAAATTGGTCAACTTTTTGATTATGCTATTCAACAGGATAAGATGCAAATAAAGCCTTCTTTATCATGCTATTATAATTAAGACTATCAGAAAAATAATTTTTTTACTAAGGCAAAAATAGTATTTTACATAAAAATAGTTGTTACTAGAGAAAATACAGATTAAGTTTGATCTGATAATCTTGAATTCCTTGGGATATAAGTCAACGTATTTGCTCATTTTAAACTGAAATAACTAGAATGACAATTTGTCACACCAAAGCCAAATTCACACTGTTTTCATTGGTCCAGTTTTTAGTGGTACAGACACAATAGCACACACAAAAATTTGACACTTGGCAAATTGCTAATGGCAATCAATGAGATATATTGAAATGAGTGCATTTCATTGATTGTTTGAGCTAAAAGTCGATTGCTATCAAAAAAGGCATGAGCATGGAAAAAAGCGTTTGCCTTTCTTTCTTGACTCTCAGATGTGGGTTTTATTGATCAGGGATTCATGTAAACTAAGAAAAAAACTTTTTAACAAAGGCATTTAATAGCTCACAATTTATCGAATATTAAAAAAAAATAATTTTTGGATATTTTAAAATCTTATAAAAATTGAATTATTTCTAGTGAAAAAACTTTATTGAAGCATATTATTGAAATAATTAATAATGTGTATACATACAACTTTTAAGTAATCGACTTAATAGTTTATTTTTAATAATGTTTTCAAAATGTTCCTTTCACGACTTGAGCTCTGTTAACTTCTATTTTGATCTTCGAACGAACTTTATGAGAGTAAAATTAGGTTCTTCGTGGCTATAGAGTTATCATGTCTGATAAACTAATAAATCTTTACTACTTTGCGTTCTCTGATGCAGATTAAAGATTTAGATTTCTTTAGACTCAATTGACGTAGGAAAGAAATATAGATAGTTTACTGCAATTCGATATGGTGATAGTTGAAAAGCTTTGTTTTATTTTTGTCAGAAATGAAGCTTGTTGAATTATGGCTGTTAGCTAATAATAAGATGGCTTAATTGATTAATTTTTCCAAGACGAATCATATTATTAGTCACGACTGGTAATTAAAAATAGCTTAAATCAGAGCTCTATTAGGTAGTTAATTTGAGTTTTTGCTGGAGAGAAAAACTAAATAAAGAATGAAAAACTAATCTCTTCTCTTCCCTCTAATCTTATTGGCCAATTTTACATGTCTCTTCATCGACCAATGACAATAAATCACGTGTCTATTCAGCCATTTTCAAAAATTCGAACATGACAGACAGTACGATTCTTTGCTCCTGAAGTATGGATTTATGAACTTTTTTTCACTTGTATTTTAATGGAGCCTTCGAAATTTGCAATTTTTAATCTTCTCAAGTTTGTCAAACCTCTGATCTGGACAACAAGACATGAACGTGAGTTATTTCTATACAATTTCTCAGGAAACGCATAGCTATTACACTGTCATTACATACATCTGTAGAAAGACTTTAATTTGATTTTTCTATCATCAATCAATATATTTCTTACGAGCCATTTTGACTTGAATCCATACTTTTTGAGAACTAAATAATATTTAGTGAGTAAAATGTATAGAGGTTTTGATTCAATTGATAGCTATTGAGGTTTTAAGAATTGTGAATCATAGTTTTCAATAAATTTTGATTTTTAACCTTTCTTTGTTCTAGGGCCAAAAGAAACAATCACCAGATCTGCAAGTAGTTAGCCAAATTCTATTGAATTGCCATTCATCATTAACTCTGTTTGTCCTTTGTGTCTTGACTATTCAATGGTTCTGGTCTGGAGACACTTTAAATTTTCCTCAGTGCCTAACCTAGGACAGCGAAACAAATTTTCCAAAATGATGAATTGTCAAAAATAAAACATGAAAGGTTCGAATGAAGATCAGACACAGTAAGAGTCTATTGAGAATTTGAATACAGTACCTCAGTAATAAAGTTTCATAAATAAGAGAAAATTTCATCGAGTGTAGAGTGGACAGAATAAGAGAATGAGGGGTCACTTCTTTTTCTCAAAAATCCTAGCTATAGTTTCACAAATAAGAGAAATTCGATCAAACCTAGAGTAGACAGAATAAGAGAATAAATTG